>JAPMOB010232466.1:0-23054 GCA_029875015.1 Lepomis gibbosus
ACGGTAGGTTGTTGTCTTAATAGTTACTCGCACACTGCTCATAAAACATTTTTCTCATTGCACATAGGCTTATCTGTTTTTAGGGCCACATGCAAGAGCCCGGTGTGGGTGGAGATAATGAGCAGAGTGCAGCGCACACAGAGAAGAGAGCGTCACATACACTTTTACTGTTTTATTAAATCGCACACTTTTTGCGGTTATGTAATCGCGCATGACGACATCACGATTGCAATTACAATTAGTGCTAGGGTGGCGTAGACATGTTCGTATCAGTTATCTGTTTGTTATTGCTATGACAAGAAATATTTGTAATCAGGGTTAACAGCAAATGTTTAGAAATGGATACACCTGAAAGCTTTCCTCAGATTTCAACCAATGAACTTTTAGTTTATTAAGGATAGGTATGTTCAAATTAAGACTGACTATTCATGAAACACACAAGGTTATAAAGAGGCTGAAAGAGGATGTGGTGGAAACGCAAGGCATGAAAATGCAAACTGAAGCCAGTTCTTGTGATTCCTTTCCATGTTGGACATCTATTACTATAAATAAAATACTGTGCACCGAAGTATCAACAGTTTGTGCTTGTAGGAAGACGGCAGTAAAACTCTTAACAAGTTTGACAGATCTTGCTCGGGATGTGATTACCCCAACCATAGTGAAATTAGATTCCATCATGTATCTCCTGCCATAGACACTGAGCGGTAAATGCCTTGAACAGTCTGTGATTTGCCATCATGTTCCTTATTTCTTTGCAGGGAATGGATTCAGATTAACCTCCCCATTTTATTAAACGTTTATGAGTTGGGAAATGCTCCTGTTATTTGTCCTATCTGGTTCAAACCAGTGCTGTTTTCATGTTCTGTTCTCTTCTGTTCTGTTCTTTGCATAATGTCCTGGAGTAAGCGTGGGCTGTAAAGCTGACAAGGATCAGTGGTGCGCCTATAACGAAATGAGCAGTTTATATATAAAAAAAAAAACACACACACACACTGTTTGTAAAATAAACAAATTAAAAATAGTATGGTAAATAAAATATCTCTTTAATTAATCTAATCTCTTTAATTAGCCTCTGAAGTAGTAGTAGTAATAGTTGTTTTTTTTATCCTACATGCCAGCTTTACTCGGACATAATACATTGTCGGAGCTCTTCATATCTGATGGAAAATAAGGAAATAAGCAAATAGTTTGTCACAGTTACAGAGGCTTTCATCTGATGATTTTCAGCTGCAAAAACAGCTGTCATGCTGATGTGTTTGTGTTCCTCTTTTTGCCTTATTCCAGTGTGTGGAGACATCCATGGACAGTTCTTTGACCTGATGAAGCTGTTTGAAGTAGGAGGATCACCAGCATCCACGCGCTACCTTTTCCTGGGGGACTACGTTGACAGAGGGTATTTCAGTATTGAAGTGAGTCTATGTATTCATTTTTTATTATTTTATTTTTTGTCCTCACGAGGGCCTAATCAAGTGTGACACACACCATGTGCCCAACTGAAGTTGTGTTTATTAATAGCCTTCTTTGAGCGTAGATCAAATCAGGCTGCAGATATTGGAGCAGCAATAGGCTTTTGTAATAACTTCAAATGTAGCCTGGATAGTAAACGTCACGGCGTAGCTTAGGGTTATGTAGAGAGATATTTTTAATATGAAGAAAAATACTTGTTTTTTTTTTAATCTGGGACTTCAGGTTGTAATTTATTTATATACATATTTCCTGCCATCTCATCCCCTGAAACATTATACTTTTATTAATAAAACATATCTTAATGGAATGTGCCGTGCCTGTCCTCTTGATCGTTCCTCTGAAGGTCTGACGTTTCATTCCAGTTACCCTGAAACGTGCCGCGAGATGTGCCGCATGAATGTTTCATTAAAAGCAAAATTGCTTGCATTATGCCACTCTGTGAACTGAAGTCTGACTTGATGCTTTACGTTTCCAGCTTTATTTGAAGATGACAAGCTAACTGTGTCTTGATCCTTTTTGTTCTTCTTTGTTTCAGTGTGTGCTGTACTTGTGGGCCTTAAAGATCCTTTACCCCAAAACACTGTTTCTGCTGCGTGGGAATCATGAATGTAGACATTTAACAGAGTATTTCACATTTAAGCAGGAATGTAAGTAAATGCTTTGGCTTTTTTTCACATTTGATCTACATTGAGTCTAAGCTGTTTGGTCTGTAATTCTCAGTACAAAGAGGAAGGAGAATTGAGTTATTCTTTCTAAAAAAGCTGTTTATTATGCGTCCAGTTCAGCCACCAACCACAAACGCTCACTTAAAAGTGCTCTCTGGCCTGGTGCAGAATTCAGTCTGATTTTTGCCCTCCTTGATATTTTCACATGTCAGAACTATTTCTGTTGGACTCAGAGTAGCAAAAAAAATTTTTTTTGCAGAAGGACTGTGAAATGGTGCTGTTTTTAAAATGCGTTGGGGAAGTTTTCTGGCACTTTGGAGAGCCTTTCCGTCCCAGTCTAGCACACTGCCCCAATGTATGAGAGCTGTGTTGTTTGACTTGGCATGTTCTCCTCTCCCTGCCCTGTTTCCCCCCATGACAGGTAGAATTAAGTATTCAGAGAGGGTGTATGACGCATGTATGGACGCCTTCGACTGCCTTCCCCTGGCTGCACTTATGAACCAGCAGTTCCTGTGTGTACACGGAGGACTGTCTCCAGAAATCACAAATCTTGACGACATCAGGAAAGTATGTGTCTGATTCGAGACAATTTTCCTTTTAATTTCATGAAGCTACAGTTTGTGTGTGTGTGTGTTTGTTTTTTTTAACAGCAGGTGCCCCTTAATGGCTATAAAAAGACAATTTGTTGAAAATTGGAGCTTCATGTATTTTCTGTATTCATTCAAAGCTAGTGAGAAAGAAACAGTATTTGCTTTAGGATGATGTGCTGTAAAAATAACCTTCGTTGCAACGTGTGAAACAATGCTCCTAGATCTCTCTCACATACTGCACAAGACTTGGACACACAGGGATTGTAAGCACCCGGTCCGGTCCTCACTCTGATTAAAAACTGTTAAAGAGTCGGATCCTGCTTTCAAACTAATTCAATAGTTCCAAATGGATTTTGTGGCTGCAATCAGAGGGCATGCATAATAGAATTAGCTCTATTGAAGTGTCCATCATGCTACCCATCCCGTAATCCGCACGCTTTTGTTCAGAAAGAGCTATCCTTGGCTGAAAGCAAAGTCATTTATGTTCATTGCTTCAAAATAATGGCTGCCATTGAGTTTTTTCATGTCTTTCCAAAAAAAGCCTTTGACACGTCATCCATACTATATATCCTTTCTGCCTTGAATAGAGTTTAAAATCACTCCAGTGAACATGTTAGTTGGAGTCACGGTTTAATTATGATCATGGCAGCAGAAGCCGCCAACGTGGCTCTCACAGTGGAAGCAAACATATTTTCTCTGCGGCAGAATGCACGCTCCATGTGAATTTTTTTTTTTTTTTTTTTTTTTACAGTCAAACAGGCTGACAAGGGTCTTACTTTTTCTTCCACAGCTAGACAGATTCAAAGAGCCTCCAGCATACGGACCAATGTGCGATCTGCTGTGGTCTGACCCCCTGGAGGACTTTGGGAATGAGAAGAGCCAAGAGCATTTCACACACAACACAGTGCGAGGCTGTTCCTACTTCTACAGGTGAGGATTTTGTCTCTTACTATTAGAGTTATGTGATGTTTTAAAAGAGTTTTCAGTCTTTTTTAATGACATTTTTCTTTGAATTACTTTCTTTGAAATATGCATAAAGGATTCCAGGTAATAGAAAGATGATGGCTTTTATTCACTACTAGCATCAAGTAGCATCTGCAATGTTCACTCTTTGACAGTCTCATGTTAAGCCAACACTATGATTTATTTCCACGAAATTAAAATCACAATCTGAGTAGCTGTATTTTAAGAAGATTGTATTTTAATTTGGGATTTTGACAACTTTCAGGAAAAGTAAATCATCTACTGATTAGTTTTGGCTGTACTATCTGTGGAAACCTTATTCACCAAAGTGATTTTCAATACAAAACAATTTTCCAAGACAGAATATTTGAACATAAAGACAGGTATGGAAGTCAGTGAAATACTTCAGTAATCATAAATGGAAAAACAAAATAACCATCTCGTTGAAGAGTAGATAAATCAAGAAAACACTGCTGCCAAATTTCCATTTGTCCTCTCTTCATTTTCTTACCCCTGCAATAGCTCAACTGTGAGTAGGAGACCAACAGTTGTTAGAACATGGCGTGCATTAGAGTAATCCAAAAGTCTCCTCCTTAGACGGTCGCCAGTATTTATGTAACCCACATTACCTTCAATTGAGCTGAGTAACTGAACAAACAGAGGAAATGCTCGGAGCAGGCAGCTTGCACTGTCACAAAATGTAATGAAATGGCACATTACCACAAGGCACAGTCATGTCTCTAAGTGCGTTTGCTGCTCCCTCCGCTCATTATGGCCCAAGCGATGCTTACTTGGCCAGCAGAACTAGTCGGAAATGTCCTGAGGCTCCTGATATGCATTTTTTCTTTTAATAACAGGTGTTTCATAACTACTGACTTAATAGTATTTTAATGTCTTTGCTTAGAAATGAACTCGCAGCACTGCTGCTGTTGTGGATTTGTGAGGGCATGTTTTTGCTCATCCTCTGTACATCTTTTGTGTTTGTTTTTTTTATGGGAGACGTTACACGGCTTTTCCTTAACCCGCCCTGTGTTAAAAGAATGTTTACCCATAGATGTTTGGGTCGGCCTTTTTACCCCAAACGACTGATTTGACTGTCACATGTTTACATGTTTATGTTGAACCAGCATTCCGATTAACCTTCTGCCATTTGGTCAAAATTCCACTGGAGTCTTGTTTTCATCAGTGTCCTCCACTTCAACTGCCCAGGGGATGGTCGCTAATTGGCATCACACTGGCATCCAGGATTTATGAGACAGTTTAAGCCAGACCGAGGGAGAGCCATTCCTCAACAGCCCTCCCCCAAAAAACCTTCTTTGTTGCTTCTGTCTTGCAGCAACCAATAATTTTCCCCAGTGCCGTAGGCTCCCTCGTAACACTTTTACTAACGCAATTCAGGCATGAAATTGCACATGTTTCGAATATGGTTGCTTTCGTATTAACCCTTCCCTCATCAGTATGAATCAGCCTGAAGTGAGTTTCTTGACATCTTCATTGGTGTTAATCCAAACTTTTAATATTAAACCAGCTTTAAAAGCTTCAGTTTTAACATAGTGAATATGCAACTTAGATTGCACACGATGAAGTCATTTCTTGCGAAACCTCTTCATGTGGTCCAAGGAGCTCATTAACATCTGTGCCCTGTTGTTGGACAGATGGGAGATGCTCTAAACTCAGAAAGCAAACTGCCAGAAAACAAACTAGGCCAAAATGTATCTACCGAATGGCTCCCTATGGCACATATCTTCGTCTGCTGCAGGAAATCAAGTGAGAAATAAAACATCTATCCCTAATTTTTTACCTCCATCTAAAGAAGAAAACAAGTCATTGCATTTGTAATTCCCTCTGCTACTGCAACTGCTCCCTCCTTTTCACATCTCTCGCAGCAGATGTTTGTTGTGATTGTCAGGAATGCATGTGTTCTCATGTCTACAAGAACCATGACTGTTAATGAACCTTTCATCGCTCAGCTTCCCATGACGGGCTTTCACACAATTTCAAATAATTTACCTCTGCAACAGGCACTGTATCTCATAAGCATGCAGACAAAAACAAGCCAGTCAAATTAAAGGTAATTCACTTATATAACACATTATTACAAGCCTGCCCCAAAGGGCTTTACATTAAGCGATGCAATAAAGCTGCCGTAATGGTGTACTCTGTATCAGACTTGACCAATACAGCAATGCATAGTCATCATGAAACTTCAACAGTGTGTTGATGAAAGAGACAGAATCTTGTCTAAATAGCTATTTTGGGGGAAAGGGGGAAAAAGCAGTTTCGATTTACTGAAAAAACAAAAAAACAAATCTCCTCCTGGTACTTTTGCTGAAAGGTCGGAAGCCAGAATGTATAGTTTGGTTTTGATTGCTGCATGTGGGTGTTGTTCATTGTTGTGCTCTGATTTTGCAGGGGCGTTGAGCTAGGATTACAGAACTTAAAATCATAACCTGTACTTTGAACAAGCACAATATGTTTCCTCACTGAACCACAAAAGTGTTGGTATTTTGGGATTGTTTATAGACTCTGATTTTACTGTTTATATTGTTTTTTTTAAACATCCATGGACACAATAAAAACAGAAAAAAATGATCACTGATGGAAGTAATCACCAAGCGAAAAGACATTACACACTGAAATGGAGATATCTTAATTTGATCTATCAATTACCAACCCCACAATTTCATCCCTTTTGCGGGAAAAGCTGTAAAGTGACTTTTATGTTAGTCAGCCAAAGATTCTAGAGACAAAACCACAAAAAACAAATGTGAATAAAGCCCCTATTATTGTTGAAAAAAATCCCCCACTTTCATTAAGTGCTTTAGATCTAATGCAAAGGTGTCACTCATTCACTGTGAGCTGTCACATCCCACAATTCACAACTCCAGACCTCCACGGAGTTGGCGCGGGGTTAACCACCACATGTATTGTGGTAATTCCGTTTTGGTAACAACTTTTTTGAAATCAAGATTTTCACTAACTTCTCTTCTGCCGTTCTCATTGTGATCACAGTAAAATTTCCAGTGGAAGCTGCCTCTGAGGAATTAAAAGGTTGTAGCATGGAAAGCTCTGAAACCATACTGTAGTTTGATAGCTGGCAGAAAAGGTCTTTCGTCTCTCGGCTCAAAGACTGAATAGATCAGCATGAGCACAAAACATGCTTTAACACTCCCCAGCGATCGCTTTTCTTTTTTTTTTCTTGAAGCAGTCTGCTATGAATCATGTGTCATACTTGACATTTTTTGAGTTTCATTCTAGAATAAAATGCACCATTTGAGGAGGATCACGTACAGTATGAAAGCTTGTTTAAAAGTTAGGCCTATTATGGGTTATTATTTAGATTATGAGTCATTGTACCTTTTGCTCACAAAAATGTGGGTTTTTAAGGACATTAAAGGGCCTGTTTTAAATTTCAGTCAAGTTAAAATTGATATGAAAGCCTTCATTTACAGTCAACCTTTCAACGAAAAATACCTCTTTCTGAGCCCCAGATGGTTTTAGAACAAACTTACTCAGTGTTATCCATATATCCACTGTTTCTCTGAGCACAATCAATAATGGCCATGACTTATTTAGTTATTTCTATTGATCGTTCTTCTTGACCTTACTGGGGTTTTTCTTGATGCTTGAGTAAACCAAATGTTTGTCTCTATTCAACAGCTACCCTGCAGTCTGTGACTTTCTACAACACAATAACTTATTATCTATCATCCGGGCCCATGAAGCGCAGGATGCTGGGTGAGTGTTGTGGCATTTTGTGTTCTCCCATCACACTGTCAAGTGTCAGAGTGATTCAGACCAGGGTGTTAAGTAAAAAGCTTCCCCGGTGCTATGGGCTTTGCCCAAGCTTGTCTGGAGAGCAGGTTCGGAGCAGTCTGAACTTTGAGAGAAATCGCGATAACCAAAGAAATGAAAATAAATCCAGCACCAGAAGTTAGTTAGTTTAAAATTTAGATCTTGAAGAACTGTGGTTTGAAAAAGTTTCAGTTTGATTGTGAAATGTTGTCCCTATGCGTACTTCACATTCAGACACAAACAGTGCTTTACAACTACCCCACTCATCTATTATGTATCAGGAACTAACAGTGCATGCTGGATTTGTAACAACTGCACTGGAAAGCCTCTTTGAAAAGTTTAGTTTTGGGCAGGTGGGTGGATGTGTCAAGCTTCAATCTTCCTCTAAGCGAGGTTAAGGCGGTGGGATGCATAACGCACAGTTGTTTACCACTGCCTTCCCACAGCGTGGTCACATGGGACACCTAGCCATGTCTCAGAGGAGGTAGCTGCCTCAAGCCACATTAAACTGTACATGTAATAATGTTATTGAGTTTCATCTATGTTTTCTTTGTAATTGAGATCTTTTTAAAAAATCATTGAAAATAGTTGCTTCAAGGTGTGGTTCAAACCACCAAACACCGCACAGACGTTTGCGGAGAGATCCCAGTAGTTGGCTGTGAATGTTGAGTTTGTTCCATGCGATGACTTCTTAAGGGCATGTTTGACCTGTAACACAGGGAGTTACTCTCCTGAGGCTATGCCAAGTTGCCCCCCTTACTAATGCTTACAAGTAAAACACACAGCCATAGTGAAAACAAGAGGCCATAAAAACTGTCGCCGAGTGCTGAACACCAATGATGACATGTTACCAATGTTGATGGCATTGGTTGTTTACTAATGTGTGCATCTCCTTTGAACGTTTTACCAGATATCGCATGTACAGAAAGAGTCAGACCACTGGCTTCCCATCCCTTATCACCATCTTCTCAGCACCCAACTACCTAGATGTCTACAACAACAAAGGTACGGAGAAGAAATATATCATTACCAATCTTCTGTGCCATATACCACGAATGCCACAGTATGTCACCCCAAGGCAACATCTCATATACAGACAGGTTGTTACAGGTTGGAGACTTGCTGTGGCTCTCAGATTTGTGCAAGATTTAATGGCAGCATTGGGACCTTCCAAAATGCTTTTTTCAGATCGTTTTGAAGCTAGTATGTATGTGTTGATTCTCAGCGGAATTGGTTGTACTAACAACCTGTTTACATTACAGGAGGCATTTGTTATTGTGTTGTTATAAGATATTTATCTTAATGAAGCTTTAAAAGGCCCTTAACATCTTATCTTGTCTTCACTGGAAGGATACAATGGACACATTAGCATTAAGCTAAAACACCATGCCATGGGACAAGAATTGAAAATTTGCCTTTTGGCTAACACAATGTGCATTGTCTCTTTAAAAATAAATACATTGGTATATTGTTATTCTGTAAAAACAATTAATAATAATGCTACATATTTCCACTTTGAGGATAGTTTATATTTAATGTGATATTGTATTGAAAAGGTTTAAGGAGTTATATACGTCACATATACCGTTTATGCAGCAGATAGAGACCCATTCTATACCATTCTAAAAATAATCCAAAACATTTTGGTTGGGTATTGTACTTGTTCAGTTACAAAAATCTCTGTGACACTGATTTTGGTCAGGTCAATTCAGGGACAAAGCTGGTGTGAAGTGAAATGGCCTGGTGCCGTTCCTCTTGGCATCTGGCGGCGCCCTATGCGGTGCTACGGTGCCCACGCAGCAGGATAGGCTTGCCTTTGTGTTGTGAGTCAGCAATTTTCCCTGGAGAACAGGCAGTATCTGCCTTGGCTGTGGGGGCATGTTAGGATGGGGGCGGCGGTGGGCAAGCCACAGGAAATGGAAATGGGAAGGAAAGAGCGATGGTGCTGCTGCACGCTGTTTTGCAATTCCTCTCGTGATGAAATGCCATAACAGAGCTTTATACTGCAGTGCTGCTGGTGTGAGTATATTACATGAGGGAGCGATGCCTGTCCTCTTTGTGTTCTTTTGGCCCATTTTCAGGTGTGTTTATTTGATCCGAGATTAGGTTGCATTTGTTTTCTCTTTTTACTAACGGCATCCATTCCTCCTTTCCTGCACAATAAGGATAGTCAGGAAACAGTCTGGCAGTTTGCCTGTCTTGTTCGTTGTTTATTATTAGGACCCCATTTGTTCCATGCCAACTAATCTTCCAAGGGCTCACAGTCAACACAACACAACACAAACAAACAAACAAGTGATGTCAGCCATAAATTGTTTTTAGTTTTGGCAGCCTATTACCTAGCAAAGCATTTGCCCCTCTCAAGCTCAATATGGAACAGTCAGAGTATCTAAAATGATTTGGTCTGCATCCTGGTCTTAGCTGCAACTGGTTGACCTTCAGTTGATAAAATGCCTTCCAGAGCAAGAGTGGTTATCAAAAAGATACTCGTGTTTGTTTTTAGACCTGACTTCACATTTAGCACACAGATACATTTTGCTACATGCTCTTTATTTCCTCCCAACATTCACCGTCTGCTTGAAAATTAGACATTTTTTGTCTGAGTGTTTTTTTCCCCTTTCGTTGAATCTATAACGAAAGGCTTAAAATACAAATATAATAGCAGAGAAAAAGAGCAATTCCCGAGCAAATAAACATCCATCAAGCTAAAGGTCTCGTCAGAGATTTTATGTCAAAGCTCTTAAAACCTCACAAGTTGTGGTTATCTAATAACTTGGTTCCCAATTCACTTTATCAATCATTTACTTGACTCTGCGTGATGCATTCCCCCCCGACAGTTACACTTTTCCATGGAACAGGCACAGCTAACTAAAACAGTCCTATCAGTCCTGTTGATGCTCTCCTAATCAGTCATGTGGGTGGGGTTCACTGGTAGAACCAGAGCCTCTGTAATGAATTGGTCTGCTGTTAGCTTCTTGCAGGAGCTCGGAGCCCACTGAGCATGACGTGATTGATGGCCAATCGAGTGGGCATATAAATCTTAAAAGAGAGGGTGGAGGCATCAGCAAGTCAATATAGCGCTGGGAGTTGGCCAGATTAACCAATGAGACCTCTCCACGTGGGGTGGGGGTGGGGGCTGGGGTGTGCAGCTCTTGTCAGAGAGGAGGAGGTGGAGGATATCTATGAGGCACCACAAACAGGCAAGGAAAAACTCCTCCACCACAAGTAAATTGGACTTGCAGCTGAGTCAGGGTAATCAACACATGAGGGATGTGATTTTAGAAAGATAAAGTCCTGCTTTAAGATGCCACCCATCCCTCCATTTTCTTTCAAGTCAAACTGTTGGCTTTGCAGTAAGTGGCAGGCGCTGACTAGCTGTCCATCGCAGCTCTGACCCCTGCTCCCCTGAGCTGGCAAGGGAGCTGTGTTAAATGAAAACACAGCAGCGGTGATTTAGCAGTTTTCTCTGTTTGTGCTTTCACTGTTTGAGTCCTGAAGTGACTGCAGTGGAGAGAGGACAGTTCGAGAGCAGGGTGGTGTAGTTGGCAGTTGGAGATTGCTTGCGGTATTGTATTAATGGAATGTTTTCTGCTGCATCATTATTGACTGGTCCCGAAAGCCAGCCACTCAGTCCAAATGGTTATGGCGCATGGATGGAATATAAGCTAAATAACAGTGATGTTGCCAACGATGTTGACTTTTATTTCATCCCCGAGACAGTGAAGGATTTGTTGGGTTAGATCCCTCTCACACCTGTTAAACCTTATATAACCAAATTAGTCTCTTGTTCCTCTCATGTTATTGTTTTGCAATGAGTTGAAAACAGGAATGGACTGATGGAGCGGAGGCTACGGCCATGTGCTGATCAGTAGCTAGTAGAGATGGGTAATTTGAAGAAAAAGGAAATGGAGTGGCATGATTGGCCCCTGGCCCTGCTACTGGAATAAATAGCAGAATGGAAGCAAGGGCAGCGATGACGCCAGCGCAGCAGGGAATTCATTTTTTCCCCTCGCCACGAGTGCCAGCGAGAAGAGTATCCCTGGCTGCAGTTGCCCACCCATCTGTTATCACTCTGGTCATTACTGGGCTTCCCTTCAGTTTTCTGTAAACATGGTGCAGTTACAAAACTTTTCACGCCGCATCAAACAAGAAAAATGAACAACGTAATGCTATGCAGGAGAGGCTCTTCTTGTTCCATACCAACTGGGATTTAAACCTCATTACAGTATATTATGTGTTCAGTTATGGTTCAGTGGTGAGAGTGCAAGTGCAGTGTTGGGAATTCTTGAGATTTTATCAATTTTGTTTATTGATGAGAATTGTGGTTCCCCTTCTCATCATATTTTTGAGTAGGAAATTAAGTAATTAATATTACTTAATATTGTGCTATATCCATGGCGACTGAGCAAATTCTGTCCGTTGAAGAAGACAATGAGATGTGGTGGAAAGCTCCAGAAAAAGCTAGTAAGTGGATCTTGAGCTAAGATTTATTGTTAAAATGTTTGAACTCAAAAAGCACCTCCATCCACTGAAGAAGACTTTGGGTTTATGGTTGTAAGCTTCAAAACAGGCAGGTAAAGTTGACCTTAAGTCATTTAGATTCTAAAACTACCTGTTGTCAGATCATTTAGCCCGCCCTACACAGTCATTTGTCGTACATAAGGTATCTTGTCCCAACCCCTTGTCCTTGTGTGAACATGGTAGGCATCAATGATGGAAGTTGTAGATTCTGTGCCACTGCAAATGGTCTCCTTAATGTATTAGCTGAAAATGAATAAGAAACCATTCGTGAGTTGTTCAACTGTACATGGACTACATTCAGTACCTACCGCCCACATGTCTGACATCTAATGGAAGTAGAGCACTAAATGTAATGGACCAAGAAGGTCTGAACGGTTGGTGTGGAATACTAATCCAGTGGAACTTGACACTAGAGGCCTTAGAGACAGATATGCAGTCAGCATTAAGCGTCAGGGCAGGACAGTGGGAATCTCCCCCTGATCCTAAAACACATTTAACAGTCCTTGTTACCGGGGAAACCGGCTCAAGGCACTCCCTTATGAATAATTAATGAGCGGGCGTTGCCTCGCAATATCTGTGTTACCGTGGCAGCAGGCAAGGGCCTCAGTTACCCTGTTAACCAACCACCTGACCAGCAGAGACATCTAGTGGCTGTCACGAAGTGTTAAATTTAGCACAGGAGTTCCACACAGACCTCACAGCTGGTCTCCACCAGAGCACTGCCCTCCTGCTGTATGAGAAATAACTTTGCATATAATTGTGCATTTGTAGTAATGCATGTTCTGATAATAAGGGAAGCAAAGTGCTGCTCCTGCCACCCTTATCTGCATGTTTAATGAAGTATGAAAAAACTGGGCCTTGACCTGCTCGTACCCAGAGCTCGAAGAACATGTTTTGTTTTGTTTTGCACAGGGGAGGTTGTCGAGTGTCTCTGTTCCTTTAAAGGGAATCCGATTTGAAGGAGCGATGGCAGGGGAGCTGACCTTCTCCCCCGCTCTGCCTTTTTTTCCCTCCGGGGCTCCGTGGCTGCATTCAATCAAGTGCCTCGACCATGTTTATGCAGTATGTGATGTTTATGCAACGCCTGCCCACGCGTGCGACTGCTTTCATGCACGCACACACATAAACACCCACAGCCCTGTCTGAGTGGAGTATGTCAGAGTAATACAATGGTTTTCTTATTGGACTGGGTAGTAGTGTTTTGTGTGTGTTTGTGTTCATTTGTGTAGCCCGGGATAAAGAGGTGACAGCAGTGGAATGTAATACTTCGCAATACTTAAGGGACCACTTTGATTGCATAGTTACTGCACTGTATGCGCTACCATGCCTCATTGATTCCACACGCGCACAGAGGCAAACCCCAGTCTAGCAGGATGTTTTCTGACCTGATTCGTGTTGCAACGGAGGTTATAGCTGCTTGGGATGCCAGGTTTGATGACTTGCTATTCCCGACCCGAGAGATGCCGATGCAGGAAAGTCCCCCATGGTGACCCAGCCACGGTGTCCGCTTTCATCAGATCTGGGCCACCAGACTGGCCTCGTGTATGAGAGAGGCTGGGGCCCTTATATATAGCATGGATATATTTATGTTTGGGGGCTCTCATGTTTTCCTCAGCACCCACATTCACGCTGCGCATTAATCATGGGTGAGGTCACGTGAGGCATGCTGTGGTCAGTGTTTGGGAGGTTGTTTCTATGTCAGCGTTACACAGAGACCATGTGATGATGATTAGACGTTCGGTAAAATAAACTCCTAATACTCATTACGGCACAAAGAGAAATGCTATATCTGCATCCTGAGTGTTCAAACTGATTCTAAATAGTATTTCTTTATGTAGTGCACCATGACTGTTTTAATGCTTTATGTCGGCATAGCACTTTCAGCTGTCTCATGCTTTTTCTAAATCAGTGGGGTTAAATTAATCAGACAACACACAGTTTATTTGTTTTGTTGCTATTATTTGGCTTCCCCTTCTACACCCTTTTTGTGAACACCAAGTGTGGACTATGTGAGTATAGAATCTTTTTAATTATTCATGTGGGATTTTGTAGAAGGAAAAGAAAAACTTTACTAAAACAAAAAAGGACATTTTTGTGTATTAAAGGAATAGTTCAACAATATGGAAATACACTTACTTGTTACCCAGAGTTCAAGGTAAAGACTGATACCACTGTCATATCTTTCCATCAAACATGAAGCTACAGATTATCTTATCTTAGTTTAGAAAAGAATCTGGAAGCTAGGGATAACTGCTAGCCTGGCTCTGTCCATAGTTAAAATAAATAGTCGACCAGCACTGCTAAAGTTCACAAATTAACACTTTTTATGGATTTCCTGGAGTTTTGTTGTCATTGTGTGGTGGCCAGAGGAGATTCCAGGGAGTACATGTTAGCTAGCTGTTTCCCGCTGTTTCCAACCTATATGCTAAGCTAACCAGCTGCTGACTGTAGCTTCATATTTGCGTGCTGACCTCAGTGATAACTGTTTTCTCTTCGAACCCTCAGAAAGGAAGTAAATAGGTGTGTATCCCAAAATGTTTAACAATTACCTTGCATTGTTTTAGTATTTGAAGCAGCATGAGAAGGAACACTTTGATGATGGTGAAAGCGGGTCGGTAGGAGTTAAACAGTATCACGTTCCATGCCCATGTCAGATTGCCTTGGAAAATTTTCCCCATGTTCATTAAGAGGATTGTCTGTCATTACTTTAAGCTTCCTGTCCCTGGCTACTCTCTCCTTCCCCCTTCCCCAGAAATTGATGGTTTTCTGTTAATTAATGAAAAGTGCTCAGCCTCATTGAGCCCAAATGCTGATCCGTGTATTTCTGTGGTGACAGGCATGTTTCACCAACTGGGGGTAGTAATCAATACTTAGAGGAAATGTTCCAGCAGAGGGGAAAGAGGGATTGATTTTCCCACCCCAAAAACTCTGGCTACCTTTTGATGCTTGTGCAGATTTCAAGCCTCCACTTACACATCTCGGTTTGCAATTCTGTGCATATATTAATCCTTCTGTCTGAGATTGACAAGTGCTGATGTTAAAATGTGTTTTTGAGTAGGTAGTTTAATACTGGATCCTTTTATTCTTTTAGTCATCACCCAGAGGTTGACTGACAGCATCTCACAAAATCCTGAGCTGCATCCAGGATGCAGTTCAGTATTAGTGTTAATAACAGCGCTTTGGCCACTTGACACTTTTCACGATAGTTTTATAGCCAACTGGAGCTCTGTAGCAATGGCAGATTTTGTTTAATCACAAGTTCTCACAGAACCTGCAGTCAGTGAATCATTAACCAGGAAAGGTAAGTAACAAAAATGCCCAGGAACTTTTCACATTAAAACTTTTAAGTGCCTACTAATGCGACATTGTCTTATTTAATCCTTTAGTTCAAAATGCCATTCCAGCTAAAGAAACAAAATGCCAGTTTAATAACAAAGTATTTATTAGTAAGTGAAGAATATATATTTAAATCTATGAAGAATGTAGAATGTGTATCCTTTTAGCTCCTCAGATGGTGATATTGTCCAAGAACCATCCTTGTTTCGTGGTACTATAGGCTGAGTACTGGGTAACTCTCCCTGGGCTAATAACACGTTGGACTGGCAGAGACCACACAATATTTCTAAGTGGTGGTTGGGAACAGGATAGATGTGGGAAATGGACCTGATCCTGATCAGAACTGATGCTTTTTCGTGGTCTGGTGTTGAAGTATGGACTCAAATTCTGATTTCAGACTGCTGTTTACTATGTGAGAGCCTCACACATTTGGACACATTTTTACAAGTACCTTTCCTCATCTTTTCTTACCCTCCACAGCCGCAGTGCTGAAGTACGAGAACAACGTGATGAACATCCGACAGTTTAACTGCTCACCTCACCCTTACTGGCTGCCCAACTTCATGGATGTTTTCACTTGGTCTCTGCCCTTTGTCGGAGAGAAGGGTGAGTACACATACATTCTCGATATGCTTTCAATGTAATACACATGAAAGACAAGAACTCTGTGTGCAAGCAGTTTTACTGTTGTTCGCATCAATGAGTTGTAATGAACAATCAGTTTCCTAAGTCAGTAATGAAAATGACCCAGCCTCAAGAAATAGCACCAGCCCTCACACACAGTGCAGTATAGTTAATTGTAGTTCATAAATACAATACAAAACAAAACTACTCCGATATTTCCAAAACCATTATCACGCTAAAACCATTTCATACCATTTGATATTGATAATTATCAAGATAAATGTCAAGTCATTATTTCTTTCAAGTTTAGAGGCTGATTTTTACTCGTGAGTGAAAATTGAAGAAACTAGATGATTAATTGTGTGGTTAAACTATTCTGTGTGGTCAGAACGTGACAAACACTTGATGCCAAACAGTGGATCACTTCACAAGTCTGAGTTAAAACATTCAAAACGATTCAGATAAAATCTTTTTTCAACAAATAGGATGAGTAAACCTTTTTTCAATCTCTTTTCCTCAACAAAATAAATATCTTAGTAGAAAAATTAAGTGCAAATTCGTACGTGATTCAGATGAATTATATCAAACATTTATTGACGATATATTGAACACTGGTTATATTGTTGTTGAGGAAAATTATATTGCAATAATTACCATTGCTTACAACACGCGGTTTATGAGCCTGAGACCTGCTCACATGCACAGTTACTTAAATCCAGTTAGACATGCTAATTAAAAAGGTCTCCACACTGTAAATAAGCAGCAAGTCAGTGAAAATTTTAAAATAGCTGAACACCAGCAGAGGTTCATACTCTCTTACTGCATTGAAGATTGTTCCAGGCATTTGGTATTGTTGAGTTTAGCGGACCCCACTGTCATATCTGTGTCACATCTGTGTCAGTTAATCACACATAACTGTGAGTGATGCACTCAGTCCAGGAAGCCTATTTTGGGTGTGACCCTTAACCACATGGCCATTCCTAGCAATGTTGCAAGGTCACTGATGGTCAGTCCTCACTGGGTTTGTGGGGAGCGGTCACTCTGGTTGAATCTTTGTGCATCTAACTAGCGCTACATGACTTGATGTGGCTGAACACTTTTCCCAGTGACACATACACAGATGTGAAGAAGTGCTATGATTTTTTTTTTAAAAGCACCAAATATATGTTTTTATTTATTCATTTACAGTGACTGAGATGCTAGTGAACGTACTGAGCATCTGTTCCAATGATGAGCTGACGACTGACGAGGAGCTGGACGGTAAGCATGGAAGACGTGCGGCTACAGTTCTCACTACAGTTCGTCCTAGCTCCACTAGAGGGAGTCCTCTGCCAATAGGAGAACCTCCATCACGTTCAAAATCAAACACACATTTCTTTGTCTGTCTTCGTTTTTACACATGCCATCGCTGATCTGCCCTATTTTCAGAACACAGTTTAAATAATATTTAAAACATTCTTCTACACAGTCATCACTAGAGACACAATCCTGAAAGTGTTGACACGTGACACAACTGAATCAGTAAATCATTGTTGTATTGCCTTCAGCAGCTTGAAAATTAGATACCCAGGTTACCAGTGAATTTGTACACACTTCAAAAGTGTTGAAGTGTCATAAAAACAATTGTTGGGGGTGTTTTTTTTTCTACTAGATGGCTCTGTAGTGCACATGCGCTTAGGTTTAAATTGCACAGTTAGTCAGTATTCAAGCTTTTTATCATCCTTTAATAGTGGCAAGTAGGAGTCATCTGTTTGATCCCAGGTTACAGCTTATCTACAATGAGATGACCGGTTTCCCCTCAGCCTGCCTCACCCCTTACTGCCAAACAGGAAATTATCTCACCATTAGTCCTTCCCTGTCCTCCCCTCTCTGTCTCTCTCTCTCACTTTGTGTTAACTGGTGCACACGGCCCCCAAGGGTGGAGTGTCAGGATTTTAACCTTATTTGAAACATTCTCAGACTCATAAATGCTACACGTTCCTTCAGTTGATTGAGAGTTCAGAAGAATGGTTGATGAACAATCAGGGAATATTAATAGGTAGATAGGTCTGTGAAAAAGAACAAGAGAAAACAACATTATTGTGTAAGAGTTGCACCACTAGCAAACTTGATTTGAATAATGTGCTATGAATTCATACCATACTGTGTATTACTGAAATCACTTATTGTTTGTTTTGTATTTTAGGTTTTTTCAAATTTTAATATTTTTAACTTCATAAAAATAACCTTGCAGAAATAATAGTATGTTGTAATAAGTACTTGGATTCCACAATCCATCATTTTTAAATTAATCTATCAGTGTAGTAACATCTGGGTTCCTAGGAGTGACAGTCAATTGCTGATAAAATCTAATTTAATGGAAAAACAACTCAGTTTAAATTGATTTGGACAGTGGCACAACTCTTACACTGAACAGTCCCTCAAACAATTAGCCGTCCTTTAACATCTCATCATTTTCTACCGACTCATTTACTGCTTTTAGTCGATCCACTTTATTTATTTTCACATTTTCTTTGCCCTTGCTTTCAGTTTCCTCTTAGTTGTTTTCTCTTAAAGTTGGGCTAGGCTTTTCATTTCAGAAGCTTTTTTTTGTTATATTTGTTGAAATTCTCTTTACATCCTGAAAGCATTCAGTTAATCAAATGCTCTGACACAAATTTTTTTTGGGGGGGGGGGCTGGATACTTTCAAATCTAGCTGTCTCTTGCTAGTTGCCTACTCATATATATTCTTAATTTTAAATATGTTGACATTTGGATTGTTCTTTCCTCTGTCCTCCTCACTCATGTTCTGCTCTGTGCCCTTATAATCAGATAATCCCTTTGTTGCCCTGCTCTTTATCTGCTATTATTTCCATGGTTTCCAGTTCCAGTTGTTGATTTTTCAACCTCACTCCTTTTTCACAAATCTCTTTTGCACTCTCCTTTCTCTCTCCCTCTATCTCTTTCTCTCTCTCATGCTGTGATGTGGTCACTTCTTTGGTTTACCTCATCTAATTTCTCTTCTCTATGTTTTCCAGAGTTTTGTGTTCAAGGCATCACTTTTCTTTACACTTGTGCATTTCTTATTTCGCCATCTGCCCCCTCTCTCTCCGCCGCCTCCGCTTTCATTCTACAGCCATCCACTGATCTTTCTGTCCTTTCTCTTGTCTTCTCTTCTGGGGGTGTTTCATGAGAAGGACAGCTAATATATCCCCCCAAAAAAGGTACAAACATTAGCCATAATGGTGTGTGCAGAGGTTGATAGACTTTTTGTCCAGTGCTTGCTCTCTGCTCAACTAATGTCACTGTTTTAAGCACCTTCTAACACTTCTACTGAGTCTTTCTATTGATCTAATTTTAATTGTGTCGGTTATGTTACAGTTAACGTTACAGCGCTTCAGCTAAAGCCAAATAGGATACATGGACAAAAACAATTTCCAGCGAGGTCACTCACATTAGCTAAATTAATGTATTTACTCCACATATTAAAATAAGCAGTGCTACAACAAGAGATCAGTCCTGTGCAGATGTTTTAAGGTAATAATGGTGTATTCAACCAAAGTCAAGAGAAAGAGTCTTAAACTAGACATAAGACTGTCAACTCCTTCCTTTACCCAACTTTTCAGCTTCATTTCCATCCTTCATGCTCATGCATTTTCCACGCTGGCTCCCTGGAGCCTTTAAACTGTTATTCTGCAATAGGGTCTCTTTAAACAAAGTTTTGTTTTCCAGTCCAGGAAAAATCCTGTTTGAGTCTCTGCAACCAAAGCACGGAACAGGGAAAATTCAGATAGAGTGTGCTCGTTGAACGTGCTGAAAAGCCATGTTTGGACAAGGACTGGGCTATTTACAGATGGTGTAACAAGGTTTAAAAAAGTAGTACCTGGGGAAAATAGTGTGTAGGCTGAAGGGGACTTCAGTTGAAAACTGCTAGTGGTACAATGCAGACAGGCAGCATGAATGCACTGAATGCTGAGAATCTACTCAGTTGTTGTTTGAATGTATTCAGCTGAAATTCGGGCTTCAATAACCACATTGTGTTTGCATTGTGTTGGTCTGATGCACTACTGGATAAAACTAATAGTCGCTCTGTTTTAGGACATCTTAGAAACTGAAACAGACGGACACAAACAATGCAGCCTTGATTACACTTCCACAGGATATAGTCTAGTACGTATGAATCACAGTGTATTTGACTGTGTGTGACCTCTGACCTTTCCAGGTGCCACAGCTTCTGCCCGTAAGGAGGTCATCCGCAACAAGATTCGCGCCATTGGCAAAATGGCCCGGGTATTTTCTGTGCTCAGGTATGCAAACATGAAAAAAGTCCTGGATGTTCTACCATTGTCCTGTTACTTTCAGTACTGATCCCAAGAGCTTACTGAATATTTAAAGCTGCACTCATCGATAATTTTATAGAATTGGTCAAATGATTATGTGTAACGTGAAAAGGGTTCTTTATAGTGACAAACCCACAGAGAGTTATCACCGAACTCTAGGTACCCCAGTCTTTCAGCTCGTCGTTTTGGTTTTACAGCTTGCAGTTTTATTGTTTTGGTTCAGTCTCACCACTCTCATCAACTTAGCAGACAAAAAGCTCTGATAAACTGACTGTACATGGCCTGCCCAGCACCAAAAGAAAGACGGACAAAGTTAGCAGCTAGCTTGTGAACATAGTGGAGCATTTAGCAACAACTGGGAAATATCTGGCATAGAGCCAGATATTTCCCAGTTGTTGAGACCAAAACAGAGCTAAAAGGAGGGTGAATATGCTAATGTGACAACATGTGTGCTGGAGTCCACGTTGTTTTTTCAGCCTGTTCCTTGGATTCCAAGTGGCAAGAAAAAGTTCCCTGCTTTCATATCATACACCGTAACTGAGTGTGTACAAATTGTGTCTGACATTATTTTGTAGAATTTGGCAGCTTTAGTTATTTAATAAGTATTAGATTGTCCAAAACACATATTTCAGATCATTGTGCAATAAAAAAATTTTCAAGGAGGTAATACCTAGGAAAAAATGTATATTTCTGTGTTGATATTTCAGAGAGGAGAGTGAGAGCGTGCTGACGCTGAAGGGACTGACTCCAACAGGCATGCTACCAAGCGGAGTGCTGTCCGGTGGCAAAGAAAAGCTGCAGAATGGTAAGACTGTCACCAAGTACCCCGTGACCCCCAGCTTTGACCCTATAACGGATTCTCACACACACACACATATATTCCCCTTACATAGCAATACCCTGAGTGCTAGCTCAGTGTTTAGTGAATACTGTATGTACAGACTCCTTCCCCTTCCCCTCAGTGATGGTCCTGGAATTTCAAATAGCTGCCTTAAAGTAATACTGTTTAGTTAAATGGTTCTGGCAGCTTCAGTCAGCATCATTTCTACACTGCATGTTTAGATAAACACTACTCAGCAAAACAGCTGCTCTATGTAGATTTTTTTCAATTTGAATGTAGTTCAGCATAATTTGTCCTGGGTACAAGACTATAAAATATCAAGTTACATTTCTTGCAAACAGCCCCCTCTTCCAAAACAGTGCAGATTTTCTTTGTCCCTTTGTCTTCTCTAATGTGTCTCCCCCCTGATGTCTCACATTAATACCCTGTCTTCCCGTCCCCGTCTCTTTCTGTATTCCACTGGTTTTATCTCAAATATTACCTGTATCTTTTTCTTTCTCCTCTCTCCCTAGAAACTGCAGGTATAATCGGTTGTGCAAGTATTCTGTTGTGTTATATTTTTCTTTTCGTTTTTGTGAGACAAGTTTAGAGTTGAGTTCACCCTCTTATGTTGAATTCCAAACACTCCCTAAATGAGTTTGACAAGCTGCTGCAGCGAGGAAGTGAAGGCTTTCTGGAAACGCCTTTACAAACACTTCAAATTTAGTTGGACTGCTGACAGAAATGGTCACTTTACTGTCCATTCGAGTGCTAGTTGTGGATCTCAGCAGTGCTCCGCCAGGATAGAGACCGGACACTCTGTGATTCAGAGGATGAATTGGAATTGACACAACCGACTGTGAATGAAAGGGGGACAGTTGCTGTCTGCCTTTTCATTCACAAAATAAAGCAGAAATCCAGAAAACTTCCCTCTCCTCTCACAGGTTCTCACACATCAGCTACCACTTTCATAAAGCCAGAGTTTCCACAGTAAGAAGTAAGATCTCTTATCTCCATGCAGTAAGGTGTAATCAAGCATATACTAGAATCACTAGTCATGTATAGAGTCATAAAGTCTGTCTTAATACATAATGCAGCGATATGTACCTGAAGTTTTCAAACAATAGCCGCTAGAAGCTTCTGGTTACACCAGACCAAGTAAGGCTATAGCAGCAAACCACCTAAGGAACTGAGCAAGAGTGTGCTTTATTGCCCACGAATTCAACTTCTTTTATTTATTTCGATCCTGGTTTCACTTTAAAGGACAACAGCACTCAGTTTGAGCTTTAACACATGAAGTTTACAAATCATCTTGTAACAGATTCCAAACTGGGCCCACTTAAAACTGCGTTTTTAGGGATTTGCGACCTCCTGTGGGAGGAGAAGAGACCAAATTGGAACCAAATAACATATGGACAAAGTTAGCAGTTCTGTGTATCTCAAACAGGGAGGATGTTATTTTTGAAGTTCCATAAGGGCTTTGAAACACTAGAATAGTGTTTCTACTGATGACCTGCAGAACAGTGGTGGTCCTAAGGATTAACATATGTGAATATGGAAGTTGAAGAGTATTTGTTCTTAAGCCATTTGGATGCAGCTGACACTAAAGAGAACCCCAGTGAAGGTAGAGTGATGTTCAGAGATTCCTGTTGCAACATTGGTAGAATCACATTGCTCCCCTCCTTCAGGCAGACGCCAGTGTGCTTCTACTGTAATGTTGACTCCATAAACCATTCTGTTTAAAGTTTTTGCTCTCGTGCCTTTGTCTCATCCTCATGACAGTATGTCCTGTAGTCTTCAGTACTGTATAGCCACTTTGCCGTCACCTTCTGCCTCATCCCCTGTCTTTATGTAAAGCTGATTTACACAGTTGTACTGTATGTAAATTTGTAAATTTATGATCTCATGGATGATTGTAAAAAAAAAAAAAAAGTGGTAAGTGGTTAAAATACC
>JAPMOB010232467.1:0-16324 GCA_029875015.1 Lepomis gibbosus
CGTATATTTGGAACAAACTCCCAGAAACCTGCAGGTCTGCTGAAACTGTCAGTTCTTTTAAATCAAGACTGAAGACCTTTATTTTTACCACTGCTTTTAATTAAATATTTAAGATTTTCTTTTTATTGATAACTTACACTGCACTGTAACTTTTACTGTCCTGTTTTCTTTTTCTTTGTTTTTAGCTTTTTAATGTTGCTTTTAAACGTTTTTCCCTGTTGCTTTTATGTTTTATGTAAAGCACTTTGAATTGCCTTGTTGTTGAAATGTGCTTTACAAATAAACTTGCCTTGCCTTGCCTTGCCTTGCATAGCAGCGAAAATATTTAGCTGACAGAGGATGAGGAGATCTTGGTAGAGCAGGCTGGGCTCCAGGAGCCTGTCCATCTAGTGTGTGATGCCAAATATATACAATAAACATGGCTTACCGTGACAAACTTATGTTTCTTTAGCAAATTTATGCACAGTTAGACCGTCAGCCTTGCACTTGGTGTTAATTAAGGATGGCAATTTTATTAAAAACAAGTGATAAATACATGTTAGGCCGACTCGTTAACTGTGTTACTACATCAGTTGGTAATCCTTCAAGTCAGGAAAAGTTGTAAGCTGTATTTCCAAGTGTTTTCACATTTCTGGGAATTTTTAACATTTTCCTGAATAACTTTTGGGTAGAGAAGATGACTTTCACAGATGGTTTACTGTAACCTGCCACTTGATAACACTGACAAAATATTTCTACATCAATTTATATGCAGAACAAGTTCTACTATTTGATACTAGTATGTATTATTTTAATTTAATATTTTACTTTGCCTTTGAGTTTATTGTTTACCATTTACAATGTGTGCTTCCATGGAAGCTGCCATGGTTGTGTGACGTCAGTCAGCTGCTACTCATTAAGTCAGAGTACATGTTTTTTCATGTTCACAAGTAGGAAATCCGACTTCAAGTGCCAAGCATAGTTTTTCTTGTTGGAGGTCGGAAATTTCCAAGTTGCTACCATAGTCAGCAGCAATGCTTGTGGGAAACGCACCACAGATCAACCACTAACTACTAAAACCCTTAGACTTGGCCAGAGGCCTTTTGGGTCCTCACTCTCACACTTTTCAATGAGACATGGATTGCAATAAACTTCAAATCAACACAAGTTTAGTGATCACTTCAAGCAGTAATACAAATACATGTGTATCTGAGCTGGTCTTATGACAAGACCCAAAATCACACTTGCACATGATCAATATTTAAAAAACAATAGTGTAATTACCCCACAATAATTCTATATGAAAATAAAGACTTAAATGCACATGCAAAACTTTGCTAATACCAAAATGGTATCTACTAATCAAAGAGGTTTAACATCAACACAGGCACTCCAAGTGTGTGAGTCCAATGATGACCTTCACAGCCATCAGAGCTGCAGTCAGAGTTGCAAAGGCCAATTTTGTCCATGAGTCCGGTCTTTTACTTTATCAGTCTTGAGTGCAGGTGTTAGCAACATTATATTAAAATCTATGAAGGCCCCATTGTCCCTTTGTCGGATGTGCAGTTATGGCTTTCGCATTTGCTATGGCCTGCTTGCAACACTGTTCGACAGGCCGGGTGTTTATTTCACTCTCAATTTATCTAGATAGTGAAAAAAAGTGCATCATTACATTACAACAACATGAAAAGCAATTTAAAGGGTTTACAAGTTGTGATAGTGTTTAATAAAATAAAAACACATGTTTCCTACAGATAAAAGTGTTCTCACTACAACTAATGTTACACCTCCCAGATGCACATTAGGGAGAGCGGATCTGATGATTCAGGATCAGCTAAGGAGGAAGAAATCAACCACTTGCAGAAACAAACCAAGGTGAGTTCAAACTCAAAACCAGAAACAATAGAAATGACACCAATCCCTCACTTATCAACACTGACAAAGGGAGTGTCTGAACTCTGGCGAAAGTAAATTCAGACTGTTACAGACAGCACACAACAGCTCCTAATTATCAGTTGTGCACACCTGCCTCAACTCGTCCACACCTGTAAGTAATCTATCATAATTAAGCCCCCACTCTCTAAAACTCAAAGTCATAAAGAAATACTCCCAAATAACCATTTATGATCACCGCCTTTCTTTCTGACTCAACATTGAGAAGCTCAAAATTTTAAAAATTCCTTGGTGTTTGACAGCAGGGGTGACTTTGGTGAATTTCTATTTCCAGTGAAGCTATAATAAGATAAGGTAGCAGGCATTTACCTTAAAATAAGTCCATACATTGTAGCTTTTTTTGTATGCTTATGCATGTTTTTCTGGATGACATCAAGAACAACTCTTGAAAATGTGGAAAAATGAAATGTATCTACAGTTAATTAGGCAAGCTGAGACACAACTACAGACTTTCACCACTCACAATGGTGATATCTCTACAAATCATGCAACAAAGTCTAAAAGGCTATACCCATGGTCGCAGCCCTACGCACCTGTAATACTAGAAATACTAGAAAACAAGTGAAGCCAGTTTTATTTACACTAGTCCAAAATAAGAAAATATGCCTGCGAGGGCTAAACAATCTGGCTGCAATGATGATAAAAATAGAGGTTTGTAGTGACAGAACTTCAGAAAATAATTACCCTACACTGTAAACACATGGACAACAGATGAATTAGAGATGTGAAATTGCCTATACAAATGTGAAAGGGAGTATCTGTGTATGGCATGTGATGTATTAACTTCATGGTATGGTTTTCCTCTGTCTTTTGCCTAGCGCATGCTAAAATCACTAAAAATAAACTCATGAATGTGTGAGTATATTTATTGCTCAATATTTCTGACTCTGTCATTGACGGTCTGATGGGTGGAACGAATAAAAAAAGAGTGATAAACTATGGATGTCACTAAAGATGATCTGAACACTGCAGGTGATTTGATTAATCGAGCTTAATTATTTAACTACTCTGCCATTTATCAATGATCACATCAAGAGCATCATTTATCACAATGCTAATTTGAGTCTATCTCCCCCCCACAGAGCTTCAGGAAGTGCAGCGATTTGCAGGTTTGTCATTTTTCACTTCAAAGTTTGATATTCCTCTCTGATTTCTATACAAATTCAATTTTAAATGAAGTCCCGTTCCTCTTCGACCTGAATGTTACATGCCATTATACAGTAAGAATCACATTAACAAATTCTAACAGAGGACATCACCAATGACCCTGACACTGCAGGGCCCTGGCTTATTGGCTCTGAAGATGGTAAAGAAGTCATTCTCCAAAAGAAGCAGAAAGACTCTACTGGGAGGTTGGGGAATAGGAGAAATGCAGGGAGTTGCTTTCGGCACTTAGTGGAGAACAGATCAATCCTTCTCCGGAGAACGGCTTGTAGACTGTAGGTCACAGGGATGGAGGGCAATATTTTGTGTGCAGGCAAAATCCATTCCCTTTAATGTTGGTTCCTCCTTCCCCCATAGGGTGAGGGTGTTTGTGGATTAAGAGGAGAGCCAGGTGTTGTTCATCAAGGTAGAGCCCAAGACTTGCACGTTCACCTTCCCAAAGTGAAACTTTCCGGACAGGGTTTACCCTGTAAGTGATCGTTAATATTTCCCTTATTAAGTTTACACATTTAGGCAAACCCAGAACAGGGACACTTGATTAAAAGCATTGCATACAGCTATGTAAGAAAAAATACACTACTATACAAAAAAACAACATTGATCCGTTCATTCCATTATTCTCGAACACCCTGCCCTGAACTCCATGAGCCACTGGGTGCACTGTTTTGCATGGTCTTTATGTATATTTGTAAACCGTTTACTTTAACTCTAATTTCATTTGTTTGCCTTTTCCCATGAGACATCACTTCACAAGATTTCTGTTGTTTGTGTGTGGCTTGTTAAGCATTTTACTTGTTTCATGGAGTTGTGAGTTTAACTTTTAGTTTTTACACATTTTTTGTGCATCCAACCCTAACTCTAAAAATTTGGAGAAAATGTATTGCAAAGCTTCACAAATAAGTGATCAACAGGGTGCTGTGTTTTCGTTTTGTTCTTTCATCATTCTAAAAGAAAAAATAACTTTCAGATAATTCTATATTATCCAATGAGAAATAGCTACATTTTCCCTAAAATCTAGACCTTGATATCAACGGACGCTTATTAGAATAGAAGTATTTAGGTTATATAAAGGTGATTAATGACAGTGTGCAGGAGTCTTTCACAGTCACAGAGTTTACGATACCATACACTTGTTTCTAGAGTGCGAGAATTTTGTAGCAATTGTAATCTTTTAGTATGATACAATGGCAGAAACTCCAGAAGAATGTGGAAAAACAACTCAATTTGTTAGCTCACCAACAACTGCTAGCTTATTTCCACAACCTGCCCAGTTGTTTAAGTGTCCTACTGATAGTCTCAGCGAAAGGCCTATACAGATGGAGAAAGCACAGCACGTCCTTTGGGGTAAAGGTTTTACATAACTACACGACAGGGCCATAGAAATCAGACTGTGTTAACAAAAGGACAGCCTACGTAGAAGGTAAGGTGTGTCACACAGTGGGAGGGCCACTTCAAGTTTCAGGAAGGAGAACAGCTCCTTTCGGTGTGTGATTCATAGCCAAGTACATGAAGTGAAGGACTGCACTGCTCCACGTCAGACAGAAACATGCAGGGTAAGTTCCACTTTACCTGATATACCTTTTTTTTGACTGTGGGACGTGTTATGTTTTGTGAATCTTTTGTTAAGTATGGTTTTCTCTACAGCTTGTACCATATAGACTAACAGACTATTAAATGAAGTTGAACAGACTTCACAATAAAGCATTAGAGAAAACCTATTTCAGTGCCATATTAATGAAGACTTTCAGCTGTATATGTTATTTTAGCTATTATGAATGCGTACAAGCTGATATTACTTAAAACTATTGTTTGTTTTACTGTAGCTGACTTAATGTCATGAAATAATCCTATAATGGGTGACAAGTGTGCTTGTTATTTTTAGTGGCTGCTGTATAATTGAAAAAAAAATGTTTTTTACATAATAAATATCTAGTTTATCTGCAATAAAACCA
This sequence comes from Lepomis gibbosus, assembly GCA_029875015.1. Lineage (NCBI taxonomy): Eukaryota > Metazoa > Chordata > Actinopteri > Centrarchiformes > Centrarchidae > Lepomis > Lepomis gibbosus. The sequence continues at coordinate 5,049 of JAPMOB010232467.1, forward strand.
ACATTTAAGCCTAATTAAAAATCACCTGTAGTTGTGTGTTGTTGCTGGTTCAGTGTAAATTTCCAGTGGGCGTTGTGTTTACTTTAAAACCTGTAGCTAAACAGGCAGAAGGTGCTGTTAGGTAGAAGGTCCTGAGTTTCTGCATTCCTCAGATAGTTGCACTCTGAACAGAATGACGCTCTTAAATACACTTCCTGCTCGTGTGAAAAGGCTTGTTGTTATCATGTTCCGAATATCTGTTAACATTTACCAATTTGGGATGAAAAAGTAGCTGTTTTAGCTTTTCTAGTCAAACTAATCTTTTCTTCTTTTGTGAGGTTTGAGGGTGCTCCGGGAGAAAATATACAAAAAGACAATGAGGCGTTATGTTACAATGCACTCCTTTGTTCCATTAAATTTAAGCATCTAAATGTAAATTATATTCTGGCTTTAAAAATTTAATCAAGCCACATCTGGATTTTGAAGATTTTACAGGTCATGATACAAAATTACACTTCTCCTCTGTGACTCTTTATGACCCAACTCAAGTGCCAAAGGAACAATACCCGATTATAGCTGCACACACACTGACCTTTGACCCGGTTGTTAGACAGAGGGCAACACAGGCGCCATAATCCTCCATAATTTCGCCTCAAGAGGTTTTCATTTAATATGAGCACGTACAGCATGACCTCCTGTCAATAAAGCATGCAGAAAACAACACTTAAAATTCTTTTAGTCAAGTATTAAATCATGTTTTCCTAAATCTGCAAGTGCAACTGCTAGACTTCTGTCCTGAAATCCCTTCTCAGGCAGTTTCACAGTGATTCACGCTTCAGTTCACGTCTCATGACTTTGACATAACTGTGATCTTAGTTACTCATTTGTGACATAAAGGTGTAAAGGACCTGAGAACAAATCCAGCAGTATTGTTTTAGTATTTCTCCATTTGAGTAGTTGCCAATCAGGAAACATAACGTAAGACTCTAATTTATATCACTTCTCTATGTCTCTCTCATTTCATGCATCTTTCTTCCAGACGTAAGCTCTCCGAGAGGCCGGGCCCTCTCTGAGGAGCAGTTCAGCTGCTCCATCTGTCTGGAGGTGTTCGTGGAGCCCGTCTCTACACCCTGCGGCCACAGCTTCTGCAAGGCCTGCCTGCAGGGCTACTGGAACCACTGCAAGAAGTTCATCTGCCCCATGTGCAAGAAGAGGTACTCTAGAAAACCTGAGATGAGTGTCAACAGGGTCCTGGCTGAGATCTCCTCCCAGTTCCAGGGGCTGATGCTGGCTGGAGGAGCTGAAGGAGCTGTAGGAGCTGGGGGAGCCGGTGCCACTACCAGAGGATCTACACTGAATCTGAGCTCAGATACAGGCTTTGGGGGTTCTCCAGGGCCTGACACCGGGGAGTTTGCCCAGGCTGGGGAGGTTCCCTGTGATGCCTGTATTGGGAGGAAGTTAAAGGCACACAAGTCTTGTGTGAATTGTCCTGGGTCATTCTGTGAGGCCCACCTGAAAAACCATAAGAAGGTCAGTTGTGTTTTCTTTTTTTGGATTGTTAATAAAGAGCAGTTTTCTTTTTCCTTGGCGACTTCTCTATTTGCTCCTTCATTATCATTTTATTATTTCTTACGTTGTAACAGTTGAGCTTGAAAGTAAAATCAAACACACTTTTTCCATTATTCAACATGTCATGTATTCCATTTTATATTGTATTATATATGTTAATGACTTTTAAAAACAAGGATGCATTTTTATGGTGCACAGTTATATGTTACATTTTAGGTGTTAATGACAGATGATAAAGACATTTTTTAGTTTTTAATATGCATTAAATATTAATATCCTCTGAGCTTCACAGTTCAAATAACCTGCTACTACAAGCCACTTTGCAGATTCACTGAATGTACCCAATGTTAGGGTCGACTTCCAGCTGGGTCGAACCACAATCCTGAGTTTACTATTTCTACATTTGCTCATTCAAATTCATGGCTATCTCCCTGTATGTTTGAATTCCCAGGTGAAGTCTCTGATATCGCATCGCCTGATTGAACCCACTTTTCACCTGGAGGAGAAGATCTGTAAGAAACACAGACGTCTTCTGGAGGTCTATTGCCGCACAGACCACATCTGCATCTGTACAGTTTGCGCTGAGACCACGCACAAATCCCACGACATCGTCTCGTCAGACCATGAGTGGAAGAAGAAGATGGTGAGCTATAATGGTAGAATTTAAGAAAAAGATAATTAGTCTTTTACATTATACAACAAACAAGAAAACAGTTTCAAGTCCTATAATAATTATTCCATTTTGAATTAACCAAAGAGTTTAATGGTGGCATATACACACATTAGATTTTAAGTAGTTGTTATGCAAAAATGTTTTCACAACTAATTTTTGGATTGATTGGTGGACATTTAGCTGGTTTTGCACTGTATGTAAACATATATGCCTCACTGACATTTGCACATATTTTCATATGGTTTCATTGGTATTAAGCTGTGTCAACACTAATTTTAGTCAGCCACAATCCTGATTTTCTTTTTACAGAGTATTGTGGGGAAGAAGAGGTCGGAACTTAAACATTTGATCAAGGAGAGATCCAAGAAACTAGACGAGATTAAACAATCCATAAAAGTCATCAAGGTGAGTTGGCTAGTCAAAGACTATTTAGGAATCAAGATATTGCCTTTGAGTTATTGTGTGTTATTCGAGCCAGGTTAACCTGGATGACGATACTCAACAAGTTTAAAATTTATATCAAGTTTCAGCTCTTTAATGTATAAGACCAGAGCCTCTATTTGATCAAATCCACATAGATAATTATGTGGATTAAAGTAATGATTTTGAATTTAAAATTGGACACATTTATTGTTTACAGGATGAAGCTGTAGAATTGATCTATTCAGGAACTTAAGCTTTACATGGTCATTACAATGTTTTGTCACTTGTGTTATTTAAAAAGTGTTTGACACTGACTGACCAATATCCAATTATTAATATTATCAGTCTTCTAATTTAGAGTGAGTTGCCATGTAGTTGATTTCTAACATCTATGTCATGTGTTTTAAAGTCTGTGTTGATCAGGCAGTCTGTCGTTTTGCTGTTGTACTCTTCCCTCCTGTGAAGCATATTAAATATTTACCCAGGCTACTCTAATGTAGCCTCATGTGCGAAGCTCTAAAGCTTTATTTGCACTTCAAGCAGCACTCAGATCTAGGCAAGCTTACACAATCATGAGCCGGCGGTTGCTTAAGAATACTTTGACAGAAAACAGCTGTTGGTGGGATAACATTTCACTTACAAATCACCCATCGTACTGTAGATTTACTTTGTTAGAAAATCTGCAACACACTTGGTGAGGACTTTCCCTACATCTTTCTTTTATTTTTCAAACTCTGTGAACGTGGAGAGGGCGGCCTGCTAATGCAGTTTGTTTTTCTCTTAGAGAGAAAGTCAGATAGCTGTCTGAAACCGTCAAACCAGTTTGACTAGCGTAAACATTTACCTTACTTATATCCTACCTCGAGGATTAGAAATGAAAGCGTGAAGGATTATCCGCTTTTGTTTATTTAAATTAAATTGAATGTTTTTCCCAACAATCCAACATTTGTGTATATAAATGAACAATGTGTTGTTTTTTTACCATTGATAAGAAACTAGCAAAATATCTTTGTAGTTTGCAAAATTTCCAGGTTCAGTGTTGCTACTGGTTTCCTGCTTGGTTACACTACTTTTACAAATACAATCAGGATTCACTTACAAGAAGGTTGACAATCAGATGGCCACATCTGTGTGTGTGCGTACTGTAAACACAAGACTGCATGTACGCATGTTGCTGTGTGTCTGTTTAACTGATGCCATTAATAGAGGTGGCAATGGCGCAATGGATAAGACACATGCCTTTGGTGTGAGAGACCTGGGTTCAAACAAACATCCACCACCCTTCGTTGCTCCAGAGGCTTAGAGAAAAAGACATCTCATTACAGGATCCTTAGCGATTTGCATAATGTTGCTTATTTGTTGGAGAGTAAAAACACAACTAGAAATTGCAGAGTAATGTTGAAACCTACGCAGGGTCAGTTTAAGATAAAAAGCTTGGAAGTTTCCCATGCCTGGGTGGGGGAGGACATAACCTGTTAGTCCAGTTGTACAAGCAGCAGACAGACACTTTGTGAGCCACCCAGGAGCCATGAGAATCTACAGCGCTTCAGAGCTAAATTTATTGGACTCTTACTTGTTCTATTTTGGGCCTAATCCTTTCAGTCACTAAATGAAGAGAAAGGGTTTGGGAGAGACAGATGTGGGAACATTGTAGGCAACAGACACTTTAAGGAGAGGCAAGTTTATTTATATCAAACCCACAACACAGCAATTCAAAGTGATTTTCAACATAAGACATAAAATGACATTAAGACAAGAAATAAAGGGAAAATGGGGTGCTATAAAAAAGACAAAGATTTAAAAAGAGTAAAATAACATTGCAGATAAAAATTGAATCATATAAAATTAAATTTAAATTAAATGGGAGAAAACAAATATGGTGCGGTTGTGGCACAGCACCAATGAGCAAATGGTTTCAAATGTAAATTTTCATAAAAGACAGATTTGAAACAGCAACAATGAGTTTAAATTTAAAGTATTACTGCAGCAAGATATTATTTCTCGTCCATAAAGTTGGGGGATTCACAGATTTAAAAAGAAGTTATTGATGCTTTTCAAACTCTGCACTTAAAGTTTGTATATTTTTTACTTTCTATAGAAAGTAATAAAACAAATATAGAACTCGGTTTTCAGGAGGATTTGATTTATCTGGACTCCCTTTCAAGTTGATTTTGACAGTATTCACATTAACCTCTAACCCATGCCCCTGTCTTTGCAGGCCAGCGCACAGAAGGAGTTGGAGGAGAGCTGGCAGGTTTATGCGGAGCTGCAGCGTATGGTGGAGCAGAGTCAGGCGGATGTGGTGGAGCTGATCACCACGAGGCAGCGTGATGCAGAACGCCACGCTCAGGAACTGGCCCGAGGACTGGAGAACGAACTCAGCCAACTGAGGAGGAGGAACAATGAGCTGGAATCCTGCGCACAGACCCAGGACAAAGTGCTGTTCCTGCAGGTACAGTACAGGCTCTCTTGGAGGATCAAATGTGTTTGGGGTTTGTTTTTTTTGTTCAGATGGCATATTCAGCTGCGATTAAAAAACACATTTCGAATATGGAAAAAAGCTTCTCAAGGATTTGTTAGTTAATTTATTTCCCAGCAGTTGTTCCAAGAGCTGTCATTTAGTAAGAACATGAAGAGATTAAAGATGCTTTTCAGAATTTCAAAATTACAAATTTTTGTTGTTTGCCACATTTGCATGAGCCTCCACGATATCCCACTTTTCTGCAGCTTTTGGTGTAGTTCTTCCAGTTCTTTCATCATTATTGATGATCAATATTTAAAATCACGACCACACCTACCAACTGTAATTTTAAAAATGCATGCTGGCCTTTCAAAGATTACTTCATTAGTAATTTTCCCAGAGTGCAGCCTACATACACAAAACACATTTAATATGCATTTAGGACGCAGCAAGAGAGCTAATTAGATAAAGGGCTAAGGCCTTAAGACATAGCAGTGTAAGCTGCTATACGCACAGTAATGGAAATCTGAAAGATGTCTACCTTAAAAGACTTCATACTGTTATTAATAATGTTGGTGACCAGGATGGAAAACATATATTTCTTAAACTACCTCTCTTTTTCTATCATCATTATTTATCCAAATAATTTCCACCCAGCTAATTATCCAGCGGACCCCCATGGTTGCACCAGCTGTAGTTGCTGGGATATTAGTGACACAACATCAAAAGCCTCTATGAACAGAGCCAGCTGTTACGGAGGTTCCCCTTGTGCATTTATCCTGGATTGTTTATTTAGATAAAATGTTGATTTTATCCCATGAAAGATGTCTTTGAAGTTACTAGTTTAGATTTTTTCTTTTACAAAACCGCACATACCCAGACACAGTGTTTGTAAGAGCAAAGTTAAGATTATGCAATCAAACACTTTCACTGTTCTGTATCTGTAACTCTTCTGATGTAAATTTGCTTATAATATCTTACACAAGTTACACTGTGCAGACTGGGATGATTAAGCTTATTAAACCAATAAGACAGTACTGAACAGTGATTTTTCCAACTTATTTGGAGCTCCCCCATCAGTCATATTTAGTTTGTTATTTCTACCTCAGAGACTTTATTTCCCCTGAGTCATTCTTATATTTTAATTTCATCTTACCTTGCATAACCTAGCTCTTCCATTTCCTGTAGAACCTGGCGACGCTGCAGTCCCCACCGGAGCCCGTTGATTGGTCGTCGGTCAGCATCAACACTGACCTCTACCTGGGAACCATCCGCTCATCTGTCAGCAGCCTCATTGACAAGTTCCAGGAAGAGCTTAAAAGGCAGTACGCGAAAGGTGAGGGCAGCTAGCCGAAATAATTTATGTCTGATAGACAAAATAAAAGAAACGCCTCATTGTAATGTAGTGGCATTCAACAATACCACAAACCTTTTTATTTTCTTAAAAGAATAATATCTAAACATCAGAAGCTTTACTGATGGGCTGTTGTGCTGAATTGGTTGTTAGGTGTTCCTGTTATTTTGTCTCCTGTATGACATGTTAAACTGTAAAATTTCATACTGATACTGCTTTTACTCAGAAAATGTGATAACTAGAACTTTTTAATACAGTATTTGGAAATTAAATAATCCAAACTATTGACATTTTATGTGATTTGTGATAAGATCCGATAAAGAAAAGTGTTTCAAATGCTCATGTACATGTATTTTGAATTCAACATGTACAGAATACTTTCAAAATAAGAGTAGGTAAACTGCAAGAAACTTGGGGCATTTTGGTGTCTCTGTCAATTGAAAATCAGTCACAACCAACATGCACTGCTGGGTGTCTGTGTGTACAGTAAAATCCATCCTTCCTTGTCTAACACCAACCACACTTCCTGTGCAAACTCCAGATCAGGGAAATGTAGGTCACTGTAAGAGCACTTTGAAATAGAAAAGTGACTCATCATCGCAACCCCCTCCACTCTCTCATGTTCACACATACAAGATGGTCGGACAGATGGAGATAGTGTTGACGCCACAGTTCACCCACTTGGAATCAATGCAGAGGCAGCAGCAGAGCAGTGACTGACAGCAGCACATGCTTTGTGTATTTACAGCTCAGGTTTAGATCTACATGTTTACCACCCACACGTGCCATCTGCTTTGACTTTGACCCTTTTGCTGAATGACTTGCTGACTTGGTCTCTCTCTTTTTCATTCTGTCCATGTTTTGCTGTTTGTCTCTCTCTCAGAGCTCCGGAAGGTGCAGAACTATTCAAGTAAGTAAGACTTTAAATTATCAGCGTGGTGATCAGTACTTAACACTCGTTTGGAGCAGGAACTCATGACTCTTCTTATTGGAGATTTTTAAAGGGTGCAGGAGTTTTGGCCAATATTAAGCAGCGCAGCCAAAGTGCAAGATGATGTTCAGTTCTCTAACTTTTCCATAAGATGGCGCCAATTCTTCACAGCAGAGACAAACCCAGTCAGGGAACATGCAACCAGTTTAAGAGTGTAACTCTTCACTCTCATAACTTTGCAGTTTAGTCTTAATCAATCACTGTACTTGAGTATAATTTTGAGGTTTTTGTACTTGAGTACTTTCAATGTATGTTACTTTATATTACATTATAGCATTTCAAATGGAAATTTTACAGCTGCAGTTAGTTAGGATGTTTGCAGTTATTGTAGCTGCCAAGTTTGAGTTTGAGGACTCACGTGAGGTCACCAAACACCAGATCTATAAATAAAAATAATTAACTTTAACTTGTCCCACAACAAAACTAACTGGGGTATTACACAGGTGTCAGTCATGCTCAGTCTGTGCACACCCATACAGTCCTGAGAAAGACATTATCAGGCAAGTAAGTACTTTGGGTGTGCAGGGTCTTTCAGCAACCCAGCAGATTATAAAATAGTTAAAATTAGCTTCACCTGAACCAGCTGTATTAAAATGCTGCATGCATTTTAACACAACCAAAAAAAAAATCAACCCCAAATGATTATAATTAACACAGAGCCACCCTTCCTACAAATTAATACTTTCAATTCTGTGCACCAAATTGAAAAATAATCATCCTTTGGGACTTCAGGGCCCCATAATGTCGCACAGTGAACAAGGCCATCCAGTACTTTTGATACTTTACGTAAAAGTATCATTCCCATAATTATCAGTGAAATGTACTTAAGTACATTATCTAAGTACTTGTTTTGGGTGAATTCCAGTGACACACATTTAGGACAGCATTAGTCTGGGTCCAAATCATTTAATAAGTAGAGCTGATGTTAAAGCATGGACCATAACAGGGACATTTTTGACAGTCATGGTGAATTTGGAGAAAATTCAGATTACTATTAAGGCCCTTTGTTTATGAATTCTTCTGCCAGCCTCACATTCTGCTCTGTCCTGTCCAGGTGAGGTGATTTTGGACTCTGCCACGGCCCAGAAGAACCTGGTTGTGTCTGAAGACGGTCGTCAGGTGAGATATGACGAGCATAAGATCTCACACACTGACGGTCCAAAGCGCTTCAACCCCGCTCTCTTTGTCCTGGGCCGAGAGGGTCTCACCTCTGGGCGACACTACTGGGAGGTGGACGTGGGGCGCAAGACTGCCTGGACGCTTGGTGTGGCTGCCGCCTCTGCACGGCGCAAGGGTGAGATCAAGCTGAGTCCTGAGGGGGGATACTGGTGCCTGTGGCTAAAGAACGGGGAGATGAAGGCTTTAGCATCGTACCGCCTGCCTCTAATGCTGCTGTCCCCAATCACTAAAGTGGGAATCTTCCTGGATTATGAAGGAGGCCAGGTTTCTTTCTATGATGTGAAGGCTCGTCTGCATCTCTACAGCTTCCTCGATACCTTTAATGAGAGTCTGTACCCGGTCTTCAGCCCCTGTCTGGAGCAAGAGGGGAAAAACTCATCTGCTCTCATCATAACCACTGTTAAACACACCTGAGACCGACAGCCACTCAAAAGCCTGGTGAGTCAGTCAGCATAGGTTAAACCTTGATAACATCTTTAGGAGAAAAAGTGCAGATACTTTTTTTCATTTTGAACACGTGGTTTTCTCCTTTATTTGATCTTAAAATATGAATCTCTTTTCAATGAGTGATGGTAGTTTCACTTGTTTGTAAAGGACTTTACCTCAATCAACTTTCAGTCTAATGAAATAAAAACAAAACAAGTGACTTTGCTTATCAAAAGTACCTACTGCAATGCTTTCTCATCATATGGATGTGTTATTGTATTTGCTCAATTAAAATCAGGTTCAACACAGATCCTATAAAGGCTGCAGACCTGCCAATTGACTGTTTCGAAGTAATAAAATGGAAGTAAGCATTGTGTCATCTGTGTTTATTTTATGTCAGAGGAAACCAAAATATAACATGGATGGTATTTTGGTTTGACTGACTTCATATTACAGAGAAATGTATTTACAGTTTTCTTCTTTAATATTGGCCAATAGTTATTGTAAACTGTATACTACTTATCTCAAATTGTGTATATATGTATAATAAACAACACAGATATTTTTTATGTAAAAACATGTGAAGGAGAAGAGAAGATTATTCCAAAGGCCAAATTTGTCCTGAGGTTTTTACAAATTTAAGAAGATTGAGTCTGAGTAATGCTGTACTTTCCCTACTTATGTCTTTGTTTACCTCTAACTATAAGTCTCTGCTGACTTTACAGATTAAAACAATGAAGTTAAACAGATGTAAATGTAATGTACTAAAGAAATAAAATATATTTCTGTCTGTTCTGTAGGAATGTGACATTGTTTGTAATGGACATTTTTTTAAACAAAAGCTGGGTTTGGCAACATCGCAGCTGGATTTAGATTTAAGAAGTATCCAAATGCTAAAATCTCACTCCCTCCAAAGCCACTCCCCCAAAACACATTTTCATGCTCAGTGAGTGCAAATGAAATGATTGGCCATGCTTATTACAGTCCTTTGACAGACACAGATACCAGGGTTTTTTCTTTTTTGTGTCAGAGCATTTGATTTATTAATAACTGTTGGGATGTAAAGAGTTTCAACAAATGTAACAACAAAAAATAATAATTTGCCTTTCATGAATCATGATAGTATGTTCTGTATTTTTATATTAAACATTCGCTTTTGTACTTTCTTTCTGAACTTGTTCATTAAAGATGATAAATCACAAACAAATACAAAGTTTACTATTTTTTTTTTTCAACTGGTGAGGGAGTGATTTGTCTTTAACTTTGTTCTTATCCAAAGTGTTTAGCTTCTGAACAGGCTCTAGAGAGGCTGCTGGAGAAAAACAAAATCTCCTTAAAGCTGAGCTAAACAACTTTTTTGCCTTCACAGTTGATAAAATAAGTATATGTAATGTGAAACTGACAAACCCGCAGAGAATAATTAACCCAACTCTGTATTTCCCCTCAGCCCTATGGAGCATATTTAGTTATTTCAGCTTATTGTTTCGGCTTTTTATCCCGCTACTTTGCAGTTTTGGTTCACTTTCACCACCATTATCTGCAGACACAGAAAGGAGATGTTTTTAGCAAGGTCTGTTTAAGCTATTGCATGCTAGCTGCCTGACGGACACAAAGAGGTTGCGACTGTCTGGTAAACATAGTGGAGCATTAACACAGCTAGATACTTTTGTCTTCTCAGGAGTTGGTGGAGACCAAAACAGAACTAAAAGGAGAGCCAACATTGGACTTAAAACAATACTAATAATGCTTCATGTCTGCTGGATATGTAAATAAGCTACTATTTGACTAACAAGTATCAACTTATCAATCAATGTGTAGAAACATCTATTTGTGATTTTGTTCATGTGGTTATGTGCAACAGTATTTCTTTAGGTAGTAGCCCTGCAACACCAAATTAGTGAGGTTCATGATGTTTTTATTGACATTTAAAATGACAAAAATCCGAATTGTGCCTTTAACAAAACCACTCTTAATGAGCTTTACCAAACTGGAATTTCCTGCCATGCTGAAATGCTGCTGCACTGTTTTTTTTTTTGTTGTTGTTTTCTGTGTTTAACCCATGCTGGACTGCTTGTATTCTCTGAAGAGTTACAGCCATTCCTCATGGAGCTCTGAGGGCCACGGCTGGGGGAGTATAAATCTGTGTCTGGGGTAAAACGAGAGGGAGGGAGGAAGGGGGGTATATTTTAGGGCTCGTGTGTGTGTGTGCGTGCATGGTACG
>JAPMOB010232469.1:2002-15236 GCA_029875015.1 Lepomis gibbosus
CCTTTTTACCCCCTTGGGGCCTTTTGTTTCCTTAATTATTCATTACAGAGAGGTGGCCTTCGCTTTGAAACCTGTGGAGGTGGATGAGGCTTGGCGCTGACCCACAAAGCACCAGTGCATCCTGGAGCCTGAGACGTGTCTTTGTGACAGGACACCTGTTATTCCTCCATCCGTGATCACCTTCGCCCCCTCGCCACTAACCACACATTACCAAATCAGAGGGGAAAATAATACCCACACTTTTTTGTGTATGTTAAAGTATTACATATGACATTAAGATGATGTCCATCTGTCCATTCTATTTATTTGTTACTTCCTGAGATATTATGGGGTCTTTACACTTAAGGAACAACAAGATTACTTTTAGTGTTTACTTTTTGAATTATGTGCATTATTACAAGAGAATGTAACTGAGAGAAGTGCAGCTGTTTAATCAATATCATTGAAGAAGAATGTTCAGAAGGCCTCCACTTTGGAGGCTAAGCAAATGTTATTATATGAGTTCCATAAAGTAAAACAGACTACTTTCCTGCTAACGTGTGTAAAGACTGAAGGCGTACTCACCATGGTGCCCAGGGCCGCTTCTCTTCTCACGCTGTTTTTGGTAAAATATTAGCCCCCACAGCACTGTGCTGACAAATAGAGGGCTGTTGTCCCCCTTCTCTCTCAGGGCTGAGGGTTAATGATCCCAGTTTCGGGGGGTTAAAGCCTGCCAGTAGGCCTTTCTCTTGCACCCCAACAGATGTTGCTAGGACTTTAATGTGGTTATCAAATCGGAGTGCCCTCTGAGCCCCGAGAGCTCATTGTTTGTCGCTGCATTCCAGGGCCTTGCCGTGGTGACAAGGCATCCCGGGGGCCAAGCTGGGCTCCCGCTGAGTCTTCCAGCAGCCCCTCAGAGCTGACAGCTAGGGCTGTCCCTCCCCCCACACCACCTCCACATCCACCCGGCCCTCACTGTTTCAGCCTCTGATCCAGTCCCCTTGGTGTCATAAAGTCATCCTCCATCTCCCGTCTATCCCACAGTGGCCCTCTCAGTCACGCCACTCTCACAAAAAGGCCCACTCACTCTCACTAGCCCACTCACATTTTTGGTCACACACATTAAGCCCACTTCCACACACATATGCCAACACTAATTGCAAATACACACACATACAGTATATATTTTCATAGCAATTTGTGTATTTTATCATGTTTGCAGGGCTTCTGGTGATAAGCATTATTTTGAAGCCTGTCCATAAATCATAAATGCATGGATGTATAGTATTACATGCAGTAATTATATCAGATCACAAATACTTTCCTGACCTATGGGTGGAAATGTGTCAATAATTATGTAGAAAACATCTAGAAAAACATAGAAAGTTGAAGCCATAAAAACATGGAGCCTATGGTTTAAATATTACAGTGCATTTGTGAACACAATATAGCTTCAATGAAGAGCTGGATCAAGCTGATACAGAATATGCATGATACTGTAAAATGCTATGGAATACAATTGTGTTTCTAACCTTAAAGCTTTTTAAGTGGAAAAAAGGGGGAAACTGTAAGCCTAAGAAGGAGCAAGAGGGCTTTAAATCATTGTCCTTCTCTGGTAACCTATTTCTTAAACAGGTGCCAAATTACACCTGTATGAATAGAGTATTTAGGACAGATGGGTATTTACTCTTTAGACATGTGCTACAGTAGGCACCTAATGATTTCTTTTTCTATCTATTTTACATAATGAATCAAACATTTGTGCAACGTTCCATGTATTGACAAAGTGGTGGTAAACCTATGTGTGATACCTCATTTGAAATTGTAAACAGGTGTGTTTATAGGTGTCACAAATACCTCCCAGAGGAATAGGTCATGGTCTTGAAGGCGATACTGGAGCCCTGGGGTCAACCTGGGCTTTCTCTGCTCTGCTCTGGATATACAGTATCAATGCCAGCAGCTGTGGGATTGTTTGTACACAGATGCAGGGGTGCTTGATGATAATTGCCTCGCAGCTGCACTCCGGGGCTGGAACTGTGTGGTTTTTTCCCTTAGTGGCTCATATTGTGTGTGAAGCGTTAAGAGCAGGAATGTGGGAAACAGTCGTAATTAACGTATTCTGTAACTCAATTAAGGACTCCTCCCCTGCAGCACCGCCCCCCCCCCCTTTGAGCCCTAACTGCACACCTATCCCCTGCTAGAGGAGATCAGTGTCTGCCTATACGAGAGCCTGTGGCCTCTGCAACCTCAGTTGCCTGGCCCAGGGCCTCTGTTTAAATAATGTCATGACTGGATGCATTGAGATTTGTTACGTGAAAATGTGAAGGTAAGAGGGTATATGAGGTGGAGAAAACAGTGAAGTGGAATAAATGAGGAATTGCTGTTCCACGAAGTGATGTTAACGTGGTTACCACTCACCACACACCAGCCAGGAGTCATTTTTCATAGGCTGTTATCAACTCACTGTGCACAGAAGATGGATGGATGACAATTACGCTGATGAAAACCGCACATACCCTTATTGGTAGGAATAGTCTCCACAAAATCATCGCACCATTGTTTTTGAGTTACTTTTTCAAAAAAGCAGCAATTTTGCAAAATGGCCATGTGAAGAAAAAATCATTTCAAAACCACTATTTGCTTCTGTAGTGTTTCCTTAATATTTGGAAAAGTGGTATTAATGTAACAAAATTTTAGGCAACAAAATTCATGTCTTACCCAAAACTGCTGCACTTGCTGGTTGCAGGGCAATGTATCTGGGTACTATTAACAATGACAGGCAACAATCAAGGTGCTCAATTAACTGTGTAACGATTAAGACATCAATTACCAAATTGATTGATGAGGCCAAATGATGCGATTCATTTTTTCCATCCAGCGTAAAGAATTGGGGGCAGGAATATGAGAAAATTTGTTGATTAATGGTTCGAATGTGTAGGAAGCCCTTCGCCATAATAATATGTGCGTTTTAATATGACAGAAAATCACTGTAAACACTTTTTGATGAAGATATTTGCAACATGTGTAACGGGACTGAAATATAAGAAATATATCTTAAATAAAGGTATTAAAGTAACAAAAATAGGCCATGTTGTTTATAATTAGCCAGAAATAAAGTTTTGATTTACGTTTCCTTAGTTTTTTTTTTATCAGTTAATGCTATGATTGTATTAAAGAGGTTTATGTATCACATGAATGTTTTTCTTTTCTCTATTGCCATTGATGCTGATGATGTTCCTCTGCCCCTCTAACAATGGCCAAAACAATGTTTGCAGAGCGCCTTGAGACCAGCTTGGACTAAGGCTTTAGTTTTTATTCTGTTCATGTTGTCAATGTGTAGAGGGATAATTGAAGCAATCCTTGACTATGGGATCTATTTATACAGAGCATAATTCCCTCCGTATTCAGGCATTATCATGGTGTCAGAACAAGCACAATGGCACAATAAGGTCAATATAATGAAACTCCAAAACAATATGGTGTCATTCGTATAATAAAAAGTGAGCCACTCCCGGTTTGTTTGGTCTTTAAACAGTGGTCGGGTTGTATTAAACTCATTGCAAAATTACCATAATCATAATGTGATAAATATATTGTCAAATAAAAATGCATTTTGTAACATCTTACCAATATTATACCTGTATACACATTAAGGTATGTCTTAAAACTCTTGCCAAATTAAATGTTTTATCATAGTCATTTGACCTTCAGATTAAATGTGGGAAATTAATACTTTTGAGATTTGCTGTATTTCTTGAGGGTTTTTTTAAAGATTTTATTTTTTATTTCATTTTTTTATAGAAAGTTCTTTAAATGCTTTGCTTATTGATCTGTTGAAACTAATATTTTTATAGCATTTATGTTATGTTCCCACAATAGTAATCTTCTTCAAATGATCATTATTGAATATTTTGATTATTATTAGTAGTAGTGGCAGGTGTAATAGTAGTAGCTCTTGTATTATTGTAACACAGTTTCCCATTTTATAACAAGTACTAAAGAGTCCTCATAGCCTAATTTTACTTGTACTGCTATGACTTCATTTCTTTATTTTAAGTTTTCTGTTATGCTCAAAACCATGTAGAGCCAACATTACATCAGTTATCCGCCTTTTCACATTAGCAATTTGACAAACACTCCCTTTATAACAGCCCCATATCATTCTGCTTGACTTTCCCCTGAGCCTGAATTCAGTTATTGATTGCCTGTTCAGTTTCACTTGGAAAAGGCTTGATAAAAGGAGGTTTTCACTTTCTCAATTTGATGTGACAGCTCCCTAACAAGAATAATGGAATGCGCCCATTCACAGGCAAATCAAGCTAATCCAGCGTGCCCCTCCACTCTCAATGGAGAAGTCACAGTCCTTCCCGGCCCATTCCATCACAAGTCTCTCTCTTCAGAAACCTTCAAAGTTAGCCCAACTCCTCCAGAAAGACAACTTAGCTCTTTGTATGCCCCTCTCACTTACCATCAAATGGATAAATAGGTCGATAAATGTATACAAAGTCAGAGGAGAAACAAAACTGAAGCATATAATCAGTTTGTTTTATGTGTAATCTGATTTCACTGATTCTCATTCCACATGCTATGTGTTGTCAGCAGTTGATGGTTAGACATTATCAAACCTGTTGGTGTGAAAACCCACTGGTGTAAATTCAAAAATGGATTTTACCACAAATAAATAATAAAGGCACCAGAATTATTTTATTTGCATATAATTTTAAGTGTTATTCATCCTCAAATTAGAAAACATTAGTTTAGCAAAAGTGTTTTAGTTACCACAACATGTGTGAAATTAATGATAAGTTCCCCTCTCCTTTCCTGTTTTCCACTGGAATAAGCTGTGACTTTCCTTCTAATCCTTTTTTTGGGCAGAAACCAGGTGACAAAGAAAAGGTGCATGCGTGTCTGTGTGAGTCACATTAAGTGAGAAAGTGTGCAGGCTTGATGGTGTGCATGTGTTTTGTAAATATATGCATGCATGCATACGTGTATAATAGGTGACAATTTTTTTGTGAACAAATTTTAAAAGCATACATACATATACAGATATACACAATCACTTCCTCATTCAAAATTATCTTCAAAAGCAAATACAGAGTTATGATTGCAACCTAAACTATGTTGTATTTTGTCTCTCACAAAGGCACTGTGAATCTACAATACAACATAAGGTGCAGCAAGAACACTGGAAGAGGCTGGAAAGCTACAGAATCATCTAAAGTATCATCTATACACATAGATACTTATCCACAGTGGGCTCATTAACAATGTTCTTTGATAGCAGGCAAAGCATCTGAGAAAAGGTGAAAATAACTCAAATAAACTCAGTGTAAATGTTTGTTGCAGTTCTTCTATTTACATTTTATGAGAATGATTCAACTTGTCTTCTGTTTTGGTCAAGACACTGCAGAGGTCTCATTCACATTTGACTTGACAAGCCTGAACAATGACTTTCTAAGACTTTGGTTAGACCATTAAAGTGCCACAGGTTCACACCCATTCTGCTTTTAGATGAGAGAAAAGGGAGATTAACATGATTTTGCTTTATCCGCCACATACAAACCTCAAAACCATAAAACACAACCCAAAGGAATCCTGGTCCTGCTCTGAATGTGCACTTGTTACTGCTCTCAATTCGGCTTTCAGCCCCCTCTAAGGAGACAAGGCCCAATCACAATATTGTCAAGGCTCTGTTGGTTTTCTGGTTCAAATCCTTGTTCATGCTGTTTGCTGAGTACTCATCTGCTGTGACAGCCTTCAGACAAACAGTGAGTCCTGAAAGAGGTCTCCCACAACCAGATCTTTCCTGCTGGGCAGCGGCTGAAATGCTCCTTTCTCTCTCCATCAAGTGGAACCCAGGCTATTGAGTTGGCCCCTGGGATCCCTCCATTGAGGTGGGCTATGGGCCAGTGCTTCGCCCCTCCTTGCCCTGGGCCACCCTCATTCTCCAAACACACCTGTACCCCTAAACCCATCGTGGGAACCTCCTCGTTGCCTTTGCCACCTGAGCAACTCGCTGTGCCAGCTGGGCACATCTGACAACACCATCGGGAGTCAAAGCACACAGAGACCAAAGATAGTCACAGTGTGCCAGCTTGAATGAGAGCTTGGAACTTTTTTACTGGCAAATTGTCATGCTTATTGAAGTCAGAGAGATTAAGGAATCTCTGCAGAAATTATGAATCAAACTTCTGTCAGTTTGTGATCTATAGCAACCATTTCATATTTGCATATCTGAAAAAGACACCCACAAAAACACTTTTCTAACCTCACATCACAGTTCTCCCAGCTTACACGCAACCTCCCTCGTGCACCCCTACCCTCTAAATCTCCATGACACACTGCAAAAAATGGCATCAATTAATCAACATTCATGAACCGTTTACTTGAGCTCCCCTTTGTGTACTGCAGGGCCTAATCCAGACAGAGACCAGGCTGTTCTGCAGCAGTGCAGACTGCGTCACTCCACCCTTTGTGGGAGAAACCCATCAACTGGTGTTTCAAGCAAATGTCTCCCCCCACTGAGAGCCTAACCTTCCCCTTCTCTCACCCTCTTCCTCTTGTGCCCCCTCAGTACTCAGGGCAGGAAGCTCTATCTCTTAGAGGAGGCCATCCATCCATCTTGCCTCTTCCAATCCAATTCACAGCCGCTACACATGTATGAAGACATCTGTCCATATTTGATCAGATATTCCATTTTGCTGCAAATGATCCCACCCTCCATCCCCACCCATGAGGGAGGCAGCTATTTAAATGTGCTGATACTTTGCTGCATAATAACCTGCCAATTCTTTGCCTTGCAGAAGAAGCAAGTTTAATTGGGCTGTGCATTTAGAGCTCTTCTACAATTACACAATTACAGCGGAGATGCATTTCTGCACGTTGCGATGTTTGCCCCAATTTACTACACTTTTCATACAGTTTAACTCTGGTTCCCTTTTCAGAGGATGCAAATTTGGCTCATTTGGCTTCAAATGAACCATAATTGCTCATATTGAAATCTACACCTTTCTACAAGAGGTTCCTGCCAGTTAGTTCTCATTAAACCTAAGGAGAACAAAAATTCCCAATTCCATTTCAGCACACATGCCATCTGTATCATCTTGTGTTAAAAGCAAGGAAATTGGAGACAAAATGAATGCTGAGTGCATGGATGGAAAACTTAAAAATCAGTTTGTTCAAGTTAGTCAGTGCAGAATAACCTTTTTTCACCCTGAAGTCTGTTTTCTAAATTTCTCACAAGTAGCATGAATTGGAAATTTTGTAGGAATTTTTTAATGAAAAACCTCCCCACCAAACTAAGGGACATGGCTGATTGAAATTAAAGCTGTTTTTATTGTTTTCAAATACAGAATGTGTTTGCAGTGTGCAACCTAAAAAAGCATTCAATTAAGTGCAGCCTAATTAGTTCGAAGGGCATGTGCGGCTGGCCTCTCTACATTCAGAAAACAGAATGGTGTGTCAACCCCGACATTTGATCACCATCAAAGTGTTTTCCACTCCTTCCTCTTCTTTTATATCACTGTCTTGAAAGTTAAAGAAAAAAACTCTTTTTTAAAAAGGCCCTCTGAGTCTGAAGTGGTGGCCTGAGCCCACTCCAAACAATGCCTTACAAGATACTGTTTAAATTCATATCCGCTCTCCCTTTCTTACAGGGGGACAACACAACAAACCACTGACCCACTGATACACAATTAGAAGTGATGCGGCAGTTAAGGCTACAAGCAACTCCGTTTAACAGTCTGTCTTTGACCCTCCACCATTGAATAAATATAATGCCCCCAATGAGAGTAAGACACTGAGGTGGAGTGAAAGGGAGCTGGGGAAGATTTTAAGCCACACATAAGTAGTTAAAGACCTTTATAGAGTATAACACCATTATCCCTGCTGAATAAAAATAGGATTTAGTGTTTTTTCCACTTAATTTAAATCAAAAGAGTCCCCACCTTACATATTGCACTGGTAATGTAATGGAGAGAGACCCACAAAAAAGGCTTTGTGGCTCTGACACCTCCTATAGTGGGACTGTGTTGTCCTGTGAGCAAAAGGGAGAGAAAGGTTTTTCTTCCCTGCGTTGCTATCTACTAACGCATTCTAATTGATGCTGCTGCATTCCTCCACTGGATGCATTCAGTGAATAACGAGCCTTGGACTGAATACCCATGAATTGGTCCCCACCAAGCAAAGCAGTAAAGCCTTTGGCCCCCCATCCCTTAGCCTCCCCGCACCGCCACCATCGCAACCACTACCAAGCACCACCTCCCCTCCAAACCTTCCCCAAAGCTCTACTCTAGCTTTACCGCCCATTAAAGCACAACTATTGTGCAGAGATGCGGTCCACAAAAGCTGTCAATCTCTCCGGGTCCTCCAAAGCTTGGACTCACACAGACTGGAGTGACAGACCTCCCCCTTCAACCCCAACCCACCCATGTTCCCCCAAAATCCTCTCCCTGAAAACTTCTCAGCTAACTATCCCCCACCACCCTCTCTCTCTCTCCCTTTCTCGCTCTCTCCAGCCCCAGTGCACAAAGCATCAATCTGTCTTCAGCCCCAGCACCCTTGGCCCTTTGTCCCATCTGCAGGTGCCTCTGAAAGCACCCACGGTCGCCCCAGCCTCTGCGCACGCCACGCCTAGTCCAGGGACAGGAACTGCTGACAAAGGCCCAGTGTGGGAATGAGGGATGCGTGGAGGGAGGGAAGGGGTTTGTCGAGGGGGGCTGCTCTAAGACAGATGGCTGGGGAAGTCTACCAACTCCTCCACAGGGGCTGTCAGTTTAAATTCAGAACTACGAAAAAGACACACGGGGGAAGAACCAGTAAAGGAATGCCCACAAAATTCTGTATACTGTATACTTCACTAAGGACCAGAGCCAATAGCCTTCTCTGGATGTCAGATACAGCCGCCTGATAGAATTCATATAATAAAAAGAAATTACGTTAACTGGACTTGTTAACAAACAAAAACACCATGTTATCTTCTAATAAATGTTAAATGGTTCTGAAATATTTTGAATTGAAGTTATCAGTACAGAAAAAAAATGTTTTTTATGTGTTGTCATGTGTTGTTCTTGAATTCTGCATTCACTTAAAGATTTGAATACAAAAATCCTACCAAACACAACCTTTAAAAAAAGCCCACATAGATGCTTTGATGTTGTGTAGACGTGTAACATAATTCATTTTCAATCTTGAACAGCACTTGCAGCAATTATAATAATTTAGTCCACAAAAACCTAAAATCCAAGATTTCTGACTTCAATGAACTTAATATAAATTTAACCTGAGACAAACTGCAGTCAGCTCTGCAGCCTAGCTCCACTTTTCTTTCCTCATTGCAATAAGTTTGTTACATCTCATTGATGTTACAGGGCTGCCACCATGTGGAAATGTATTGAATTACAGAAATCAGTTGATAAGTGAATGTCTGCGCCATTGAAATGCATACAACGCTGAATGAAAGTAGCAGAAAAATCTCAAGGCACTATTGCCATTATTCTTTTTTATCAGTGCATTACTATAGATGATAAGAATCGGATGAATAAGTTGATTAAAAAGGCTGGCTCTGTGATTGGCCTTCCTCCTGTGGTCACTCGAGGTCACTTTAAAAAAGAGAACAAGTACCAAACTAAAGAATATCATGGATCTTGTAGACCATCCACTCAGCAGTATCCTTAAGCCACTTAGTAGTTCCTTTAGTGGTCAACTATAGATACCCCAGTGTTCTAATGACCGGCTTAGAGGGCCTTTTATCCAACAGTAATTCTATTTTTTAATAAATATTTCTGATTTTTGATTTTAAGCTCTTCTTCTGGTCAGCTCTAATCAATCAGGGTTGTAATGGCTTTAAATGGGTGCATTGTATTTATCTTGTCTGTGCATACTGATTGTCCTGTATGTTGTGTTATGTGAGCTGGTGGCAAGTGAGTTTCCCCACTGGGGATTAATAAAGTTTTCCAATTCTATTCTATTTATATTTCTGGTTTCTGGTAATATTTACCCATATGTGAATCCTAAATCTCTTTCTATGTTTTTTTTAATTGATTTTGTGCCATTTATCAGCATCTGATGGGACAGCTCAAGATTTACCATCTTCATGTTTCTTTAACAATTCCTGGACATGAAACTCAGTCAATTCAGTTCAGCTCAAGTGGCTTTACTGGCATGATATTTTAGTTCAAACATGTTGCCAAAGCAGAAAGTCATATATACATAATAAAATATAAAAAATTAACAATAAATTGAAAAAAAGAGATAGAAAACAAACAAAATAAAACCAAAATATATATTTGACAGTATGTTGAAAATATGTCTTGCTTTTTGACATGCAGTGACATATTCTCCTGCCAATTAACAATTACTAAAATAAAAAAAAATAATAATCATTGTGATCATATCACATTTTATTATTTAATTTTAATTTTATACAAACAACAAACATTATTTATTTCCTATATTAGTCTGAGTTTTCACTGGTTCTTTTCAGTTCATGGCACGAGGTGCTGCATTTTGCTGTTATTATTTGGCATTTGGGCATTTCTCCTACTAAGTAAGGGAGTTTCTATGTGTCGGATTTAGATTGGAATTCAGAAGGTATTTAAATGTTAGGTGAATATTTCTCTCGTAAAGTTTGTATATAGGACATGAGGTGAGAAATTGTATATCTGTCTCTACCTCTCCTCTGTCGCATTGGGAGCAGAGTCTCTCTTCTGGTAGCCAGCTCAGTCTGTGGTGACCCTTTTAAATGGCCAGGCTGTGTTCACTCAGTTGGTCTGTGGCTCCCTCACCTTTTCAGTTTGTCATTTCAAGATGTCAAAATCAATGACACCCTAATATATTTTTTACTTTTTCATTCATTCAGAATTCAAGTTTAGTAAATAATCTCACCACAAGGCACATTCTGGAGCTTTCAGCTGTATCACATGAATTTCCTGTGCAGATGGCATATGATAAGGACCATCATGTGATGTGGTTGAAAGCTCCAGAGCACTTCTGAATATTGTTATTTTGTCAACTTGCGTTCTATTATAAAGGAAGTTTATGTCTGTATAAATATTTAATGTGATAATGAATCCACTGTTTATATGATACATATCTCAATGCTTTATATTTCTGCAAACTGCCTTATCCTGCATGAAATCAAGTCCTCTTAGCAACTCTGCAACTAAATCAGTACTTTGATCTTTCTGTAAAGGATCGGGGAACGGAACGGTTACATTCAATTCAGCTATTAATTAGTAAAATAATTTTTTTATTTTTTTTTTATTAATGACACAACACATAACAGGTGAAATACATAACAGACACAACAGTATTTAGTGAAAATACACAAAAACATAAACAAGTGACAACAGTCCAAGGTTGAGCATGACAGCGTGCTGGATATTAAAGATGTTCAAAGGCAATTTGTGTGTGAATGTGTGTGCATGTTTGTTCAAAAGGTAGAAAATGAGCGGTAGTGTTAAAAAAAAAAGAAAAAAAGGAACAAAAACAAAAATAAGAAAAGAAAAATAAAATACAAAAAAAGGTAAATAAATAAGTAAAGCAGAAAAAGAAGAAGAGACAGAGAGAAAAAAAAGGGATAATAATAATTAATAATAATTATAAGGAATAAAGAGTCTTCCTGCTTCCCTTCTCCTCCTAAAATAAAGTAAAATAAAATTAGTAAAATAAAATATAACATTTCTTCATTTGTCCACATGGTGGAGATAGAGTCAAACTCACAGCTGTGTCTGTGTTTATTGGCAATGGCGTGACAGATACTTCATCTTTATGCAATCATAAAATTTTTCTACAATTTACAAGCTACAAGTTTTGACAGATAAACATGGGTCTTAATTAGAGGCCTGGTCTGGTTCTTTGGATATATAAAACCTCTGATCCACTTGAGCTTGTTCTAAGCTGCTTAGATTGCACATGCAAAAATAAATAGTTAAACTTTTGTCAATATGCTACATCTCATTAGATCATTAGATTATCCACAACTCAATCATTCAGTTCATTTTACAGAAACAATTTACTAGTGTGTTCTTGAGGTTGGCCTAGATAGGCTGTCTCAAATGAATGATTTGTAATGAATATGTTATCCGATAGCCAAGTAATACTCATACTCATTGAAATAAACACATTGATAGCAGCCTATTCCCCATTTTTCTGAGCAAGAGTTTTGTGCATAAGGAATTGAAGCCCTGTCCTATACGGATGCCTGTCCCAAATATAGGCAGGGTGAGTTCAGGGACTGAAGCAGATAAAAGCCAGGGCTATTAACTGTAGTATTATAGTATCTATGTTTGGGTCACTGCACCGTAACTACTCTTTCGCTCTTGCTCAACTTGTTTAGTTTTCACAATGAGCACATTTCATTTCCAGCAAGGAAGTCACGAGGCAAAAATGCAAACTTGGTGCCACATGCAAATAGCTGTTAAGGTCACTCAAGCTATGACACATCCAAACACAAATTACAACCACAGAAGTGTCAGGTGTGTGCTTGTAGCTCAAGCACTGTTTTGATTTCATGTCTTGCATTTTGGGGTTAACCGATAAGACGTAATTGTTTTATGTTTTATTGATTATATCATTTATGACTCAAAATAATATTCCCATCTAATTTTACATCTCAGTCTTTAAGAAGATTTTTTTAGTAACACCTTTGATGGTGCTTACCAAGAACTAACACACTGTTAACTTCAGCTCTTGGGACATAGTTATTTCCCATTCTTCGCTCTGCAGAATTTTAGCTTCTCCTGCATTTCTTTGCTTCAACTTGTACCACATAGCACACACTTTCACTACATCTGCACATAAGACCTGATGACACCAGTAGTCAAGACACTAAGTACTTTCCTATAAACCAAATTAATCCAATATCAGAATTAAAACTTTTCGGTCTCTCAAACTTCACATGGTATTCTCTCTGCTAATATAAAGCATTTTAAACACATCTTTGCCTTTGAGGCAAGGGCAGTCGCCAATATTATTTCCAAAACAAAAAGATCAGTTCGCACAAGTTTTGGTGTGTTAACATTTATTTTTATAGGCACTGCACTGAGTTGTGTTAGACCTGACACTTTTGACTGAGAGAGCATTTAAAACCCCCCGGGTAAATCGAATTGTCAAAGACATTCGAGTTATTATAAGAGTTATCTTTGATCAGTACATGTCGTTTAACTCTCACATTACCTACGTAATATTGCAAAAATCAGGAACATCCTGTCTAAAAATGATGCAGAAAAACTAGTCCATGCATTTGTTACTT
>JAPMOB010232470.1:0-14702 GCA_029875015.1 Lepomis gibbosus
AAGTAGGCTACAGACTCTTTTAATGTCCTTCAGACTTTTTGAAAGTAAAGGTTCAGTTTAACTTCAAATAGAAGATTACAGTAAACAAGCTTCTTGCGCTTTTATTTTGTAGGCAAAACCACTAAAGAGGAAGTGATTATGTGAGTAACTGTTGCTGTCATGACTGAAATCTGTTTTTAAGCAAAGCTATCAAAGTATTTATTTATATTTTGATATAAATTATAATTATTTACAATCTGGCATTGGGCCAGATATTATTGTTGGCGGGCAGTTTTGGCGAGGATACATAATCACAGAGAGAATTAATGTGTTTCCCTTGTCAATATTTGTATAAACTTTATTTAATATGTGGTTTATAATGGACTGTGGCGCAGAGACAGTAACAGTGTTTCACAGTCTTTGCTTACATTTTCCATGTTGTCTGTCACTGGCAAAGTCACAACAATATCTGGTTTTACTGAAGGATTCAGTAAATATAATTTCTTACTTTAGAATTAAGTAAATATAATTTCTTAATAAAAGAAACCTCATTTCTCGACTGGCCACTCTCCGCTGTCTCAGAAGAGACACCTTTTGTGCTATGTCAGCCACCGTAACTGTCCTACCCTCTTTGAAAGGTTAGGGGGCAGTAGTAGAGTGGATAGAGTGTTGTAATTCACAACCCTCACCACTAGAGATCACTAAATCTTACATACTGAACATTTAATATCTTCTCATAACGTTTGCATGACTAAAAGTGTGCAGCCATGCTAGCAGCGGTGTAAGAATGTACCTTGGCATACCAGTGCTAAGTGTTAATATCAGCATGCTAACATGCTCACGCTGACAATGCTAACATGGTGATGTTTTGCATACCATATTTAACATCTGATTTTAACATGTTAGCATGAGAACATTTGCTAATTATCACTAAACATAAAGTAGAACTGAGGGAATGTCACTAGTTTTGCAGGTATTTGGACATAAGCCAGAGTACTGGACATATTAAAATGTTGACCTGATGATGAGGTTAAAGGTTTAGTGTGTAATATTTCTATAAAAACCACTGGTCCCCTTTACATGGAGGTCGGTTTTCAAAGTGTGGCTGAGTTGCCTGAGAGAAGCAACATGTTTCCTTTGTCAGAGGTGTAAAATATGTAGTTGGATTAATTTCATGTAACGTTATTCTCTACCGCTGTTTTGGCTTTGCTATGTGGACAGAACAATGTACCACTTACATTTGTGAGACAATCAGCTAATCAGTATTTTTGGCAACAAAAGTACTAGTAGTAGTGAGTGAGCAATTTGTTATACACACTTAACCTTTAATAGACCTTTCAGACAAACTGCACCGACCGCGTTGTGAAACCCATTATTTTCAATGTCTTGCGCCAAGCAACGATAGTTTGTTGCTGCGTCAAGCAAAGCGCAAGCACAGTTAATTTAAATGATTAGTCACTGGCTTTGTCTACTTTCAGATTTGCATCAAAATGAAACTTAGTTTTAAAAGAACCCATCAGTACAAAAAAATTAATTTTAAGTATCTCAATAAGGCAATACATTTAAATAATTTTATCGCAGTAATACTTTTGAAAGACCTGCAGATACTGTCTCCTGCTGGGTCTTGGTTCATTTCAAATGACTCCCATGAGATAAAGAGTTTGTCCTGAAATACTGGACACCAAGCAAACTACATCAAAAAATAGAAGTGGCTAAAAATAATTTACATAATTTCCAAGTTACTGAGCCATGTGATGAAAATAAATACTGCTGCTAGAATATGTCCAGAGGTGGACTTGAGCTGATCGAATTCATGACGAGAATGGAGGGAGCAAGAATAACTGAGACAAAGCACGACAAGAGAGTGAAAAAGAGAGAAGAGAATGAAAAAGAAGTTGAGGTAGAGCAAGAGAGGGCAGAGGTGTCAAGTCTGTAGGTTATGGTGAGAGAGGAAAAGAGTACTCTACAGAGAGAGAGAGAGGACGAGACATAGCATTAGAGGGAGAGAGGGAGAGAGAGAAAGAGGGGGGTTTGTTCTCATGGCTGGGTGAATCTTTGCTTAGTTTTGCTGGAGGCTTCTGAGCCTGACAGACGAGCAAAGAACAGCTTTCACTGACATCATTAAGTGACCTTATCCAGCTTTCATAAGACACACACACACACCCACACGTACATGCTCAAAGCTGCAAATGTACATACGCAGATATTTGCAAGCGTTCATATACGGATGCTCATATGATTGTTTTAGGAATGATATATTTTCATATTTAATTCAACAATCAGTCGTTCCAGCAAGTGCCCCAGAACAACGTGTGTTTATCTTCAAGAGACAAAGGCTTCTAGTGGCCATAGGAATTATGACAGGAACAGAGAAGGAAGCCATGTCACATTATAGAGTGATAAAGTCTGCATAGGCAGGAGGTGGGGTTGGGTCAACAAAACATTGTTAACACTGGACACAGCTGTTGGTTCCTGAACCTCAATCAAGTGGTTAAGTAATGTAATGACGGTGGTCATTTTTTTCCTGTCCCGTTCCAGACCTGTGATGAATATATGTGAATGAAAGTGACTACCATCCTTCACAAATCACCCAGAGATCCTGTGACCCACAGGAAACCCGAAAAATGTCGGCCTCTACCAAGCGGGAACCTCTAGGTTTGAATTTTGAAGCCTTGCTGAAGTAAGTTAAACATGCATTCTTTTGAACAGCCAGAAGGGGGCGACTCCTCTGGTTGCAAAAAAAAGTCCGGTTGCATTAGAAATACTGGTAAGTCTCCTTTGTGTTGCTACATTGTTAGATTGTTGTCAATTAAAAGTGTACTGTTGAATAAGGTTATACATATCTAAAGTATATTATTTACACATTATTTACATCATAGTGAGCAGTTTCATCTCCAGTGATTAAAAAAAATGTTAGCTCAATATGAAAGATTTAATTGGATGATTTTGAAAAGGCAGATTTACAGTAACCTTCTTTGACTTACATGTCCTACTGCTGCTACCTCACATTTAATGGCTAGCGAAACACAAACGCAATGTATTTGTCACACGGGTTAGCCCTGGTTATTTATCCCCGATGTGTCTGCAAGAGAAGTTAGAGGAAGAGTTACAGACAACAGGCTACACACCTTCAAGTCCTCAGCAAGGTAACCAACTATTACTGTCTTGATGTTGCGGAAAACTAGTCGCACCGTGTGAAGCATGAAATCGCTAACAGCTGGACTTTTTATTGACTGACTTCTTTATTAAACCAACATAGATATGTTTGGCTACACTGTGAATGGCCACACAGTTGCTCCTCTGTTTTCTGTATTATTAAACCATATTAGCCAATCAAAACAGAAATCTTAAGGATTAGCACTTTAAAGTAAAGCACATAAACATGGGGTGTCTCCATGACGTTAACCAGATAAACAGCAATAAAAGGTAAACTCAGAAATAAAAATCATTTAACATATTCTGTGGATGTGGTCTGATCACGTTCGATTAATCAAAGATAAAATACAGTAGCTGACATCACCTTTTTCCAACACAGCGGCGACAGCTTCAAACAAAAGAAGAGCACATATCGAACACAAATTCTGGACTATCTCTCGTGTGAAATAACCAGTGTTGCTCTAGCTTTGGCAGAGTATTGTGTTCATGTAGGCTTTGTGCTACAATATTCACAGGTTTTTACAGGTCACTCACATGGGCACAGGATGAGATACATGACACAAGCACACACACATTAAACACAGTTTTATGTTGTGTACTTCCTAAATACTTTAGGTTACCGAAAAGGTTTCCTTCTTTTCGCATGCTGTATTCTGTAATATTTTAGGAGCATAGGCAGGTTTATCAGGGATGTTTATGGGGGTTATGTCAAGCCACACTGTAATGCAAGTATATAAGTGATAAATGTGGTGTGAGAGAGAGATTTTCCTAATCCTCTAACAAAAAAGGAAAAAAAAAACAACTGACGACGGTGATAATACTACACTGCCAAGGTATCCCAGAAAAAAATAATCTGCATTTCAAATTTAAAGCTTAAGCACCATGATTAAATATACTATAGAAATAAGCTTCTACTCACACAACACACCTTTATGTAATGATGTCAAAAGTTGCATGGGCTGGTGGCAAGAGAAATATATACCAGCCCTGAAAGTCCAACCAAAAAGGAAAATCTCATTTCTAACTTTTTGGCTGACCTTTGGATTGATGCTGGTTGAGAAAATGACTTTTAAATAATTTGGGGTTTTTTTCAGTTTCTTTCTGAACAAACTGGTGAAACATGTAACTGTAATGCCAATACACATATTCCCTGTCATTAATGAAATTAACCAGCAATGAATGTATTTGACTATAATAAAATGTTCCTCTAAACTACCTCATCATAGGAACAGACTAATCTCTGAAGTGAAGTGTGTGACTCATTTATGTAACAAAAGGGCAGTTGATTCCATCCATATACATGTCTGATCTGTGGGTATGTTTCTAATCTGTCACGTCATCCATCCTGAATGAATAAAGCTTTACAGAGCTTATATGATGAGTGATCTGCCTGTATGCTTAGTGTGTTTAGCAGTCAAAACCTGTGTTATCGCTGGATTATCTCAACATAAAAATAAAGTGCATATTCAACGCACTGATGGAAGAGTTAAAATTCTAAGTTCTGCCTACAGTGCTGACATTCTCAGTACCTCGAAATATAAGTTTATTTTTTTATATTTATAAGTTTCTAATACAAACACGCTTTTTGGATTAACTGAAGGGAAGAGCCTCTCGTGATGGATCAGTTCTGCTGTCTGTCTCAAAGAGATGCCCCCCTGAAGTACCTGATAAACTCTTTAACAGATGGTAATCTGCCCTAACTCTCCATCACACACACTTTGATAGACATGACTTAATTAAAACATTCACTCCCAGAAAGAAAAGGAGGTTTTTGGATAGAAAGAGAGAGAGAGAGAACCAAGTCATCCACACAAGGTCAGCTACTACTTGCCCAAGGTTGCTCCATCAGTGATTCCAACACCACAACAAAAATTATCATCAGTTGAACCAGGAATAACACCTTTAAGATGTGGGATACAAAAATATGAAATGTGTTCATAAAGCACTAAGAGTTAGGTGTAAGATAGAAGTTTTTAAATTTAGTGGACTCTGAGATATGCTGACTTTGCACCTACTGTGTGAAAACACAACTTAGTTATCAAGGTCATGCTGCATTTTGTTTTTTCTCCAAAAACAAAAAACAGACCTAATTTTTCCAGGAAACAAAGTTTTGGAAGTGCATGATTTTCTTCAGCAAGAGCGTTGACTGAACGTTCAG
Source organism: Lepomis gibbosus (assembly GCA_029875015.1). Taxonomy (NCBI): domain Eukaryota; kingdom Metazoa; phylum Chordata; class Actinopteri; order Centrarchiformes; family Centrarchidae; genus Lepomis; species Lepomis gibbosus. The sequence continues at coordinate 5,294 of JAPMOB010232470.1, forward strand.
AGACAGTTAGCGTGGGGTGATTAAAGACCACACATTGAGCACGGCTGATTAACTATCTGAGAACAGATGGCTATCAGATGAGGCTTTCCATCAAACTCCTTCAGCCGGACAGAGTTCACGTCTGGTGCAGGCTCAGTGACAGCGTTCGGGGAATTAAAGGGGAATGCAGATCAATACAGAAACCAGAAAATGGGACCCTGAATCTGCCTTCTTGGAATATTTAGACAGAGATACAGTTTAAGTCTACAAGTTAAAATTCTAACTGGTTGTGTGGAAAAGCTTTGTGAAGCTGCAGCATACTTTGACATTACTTAAGTGTGTCTTTACACAGAGGCTTAATTGATTTAGTACGTTTGAGCAGATGGTTATCATAGGCGATTTTCCATCAAATCTGCACAGCTGGACAGGGTACACTGCAGGGAATTTGTACCTAATCTGCACAACAGGACTGCTGCATGTGTCTTGCTAAAATCCATCTTATGGGTTGTTTTTTGATATGAGTGAAGGCTCAATCTATTAGAGTCTACAAAAATTGAAAAGGGGGTGGAAATTTCTTTTCTTTTCCCTAACACAACCAGCAGATGGTGTGATTTCACACTTTCACCCATAAAAGTACATTTCCTCACTCATTTCCTTTCTGACTGCGTTTTCGAAGAGATAAATTTGAATTGCTGTGGTAGATGTCATCAGAAAAAGTCACATCATGCCATCTAACAGTGTCACAAAATCACATGGAAAATTTTCAGAACTATGCAGAAGTTTTTGGTCAGTCCAAGCTCAGTCTTAATAACACCATCTAGTAGTCAGCTTCAACTGAAGCCTTTCTCTGTTCTCCTCAATGCAGTTGGACCACAATACAAACACTCTCACTATTAATATTTACTTTTCAATTAGGCGTTCACAGTAGGTAATGTTATTTTTTTGTCAGTAACAATTCTCAACGTAATTGTGCTATTAAAATAATATGTTACTAGAATTTGACATGGTCCTGCATATTTGGTCCCGTGCTACACAAATGCATGAAAGAACATTTCATTTCATATACATTTCATGTATACATTAAATAATCTCAAATAAAAGATTGCTAATCTAAAGACACAGCTGTAATAAACAACTCTCTTCCCCATCACCTATATTTTCATTTCTGATAAGAAAGGAAAAACATCTTCCAGTAAAAGTAGTATGGTAATTACTTTCAAAACATATCCATGGGCTGCATAGGCCTACACCTCACAAAGAGACCTCAACTGTAATATAAAGCTCTACCCTCAGGCTAGTTAATGCTCAACATCATAGGTCAGAGGAGACAGAGAGGGAGAAAAAAAACAAAGAGGCAGAATATAGGGCAAGAATGTTTTACCATGATATAGAGTGAGAGAATGCACAATACTGCTGCAGTGACAGGAGGAAACAAACCCAAGATTGTCAAAGCACAGATGAGAATCCCTTAATCTAATTTTTTTTTATATCTTTCTTTACAGATAGAGCACAATTACAGTTCCTTGGAGATGAGTTTTCCTAATTTTGGTGAACAATTTCATGAGTTGTGGTCCTGGAACTTTGTAGAATTATACTGTATATAGCAACAGAATATGCTGTAGGAAGCAGTCTTCATTAGAAGTCAAGCAAATAGAGCCCTTGATATATCTGTTAAACTTTAAAACAATGTTATTAAGTTCACGGAAAAAGAAAATTGTAACCAAAATAGCTCTTAGCCTGATTGCATGTACGCAAGTATTTCACATATTTCACATAAACATATTGACAGGAAGAATGCAGCCTCATGGAGACTCACTTCTTTACATAAAGAGTCAACCCTTGCTTGCATGTCTTCTTATTGAGAAACTACTTTGCTCTCTGCCTCTGAGTCATCGCTGTATGTGTGCACTGTCTAAATGTGGATATTTGCCATGCAAATTTGTACTTTACAAATGTATAAAAACCTTTTCTAGCTTTCCGTGCAACTCAGGTTGTGCAGCTCCGTTATATTCCCAAGTAATTTTATTTGCATTCTCTGGCTTAAAAAATTAAACTGTGTAGCATCTGCACTGTGCTTACATCTGTAACATATTCATCCAATAATGATTTAATTGGCAAGAGTGATTGCCTGACTATTGTGAGATATGGCTGTGAGTTATAAATACTTTTGTCAGTAGGCAACACGAACATCTCATGCTGTTACTGTCACAAAGAAAATTTAAACAAAACCAAAGCAAAAACTATACAAGAAAATAAAAACAAACAAGTATTATTTGCTCTGCTTTCCTTTGCTAAGCTTGGTTAGATGGTTAACTTGCAATCAAACTATTTTATATGACTAAATTATGTGACAGTGACTGCCCTCAAAAAAAAAATCAGATTTCATTGCCTAAAAGTCTTCAAAGTAATAACTCAAAAGGATACATGTTCTGCTTCCTTACCTGTGCTGCCATCAGTGATAACTCCATTATCCCTTGATCAATGGTTGCCAGCCTGTGTGTTTAAAGAAAATGTTTTTTTGGGGGGGAAAGTAAGAACGGTGATAGCAAAGAAATGCAAAGGAGAAGAGCACGAGGATGGACTGAAAACTGCACTGCTGTGCTTCGCAGGACAAACGCAGTGAATGTGCTATATAACGACACAATGAATGCTTTTTATGCTTCATGGAAGCGTTGAATCACTCAGCACATCTCTCTATCTGTCTCTGTATGGATGTGTATGTTGGGGGGTGGGGAATGGGTAAACTTGTGCTTGAAGCATGCCAGGCAAATATTGCAGAATTATTGATGCTTTTTGCATGTAAGCTTTTTTTGACACTGCTACCACTTTCTATTATGAACGTCATAATGCCAAAAGTGGATCATTGAATTATTCATCTCCATTTGAAAAAATTACATTAAAATTATCTTGCAGCCTATATGTTTGTTCTTCATCTTTCTCTGGTTATTAATAAACCATTTCATAATGTTTTATACAGTATATTCATAACAATATCTTTTGGGTTGTCAGTGTGTGGAGCCCTTGCCAATGTTTATCTCCCTCAAGTATGTTGCTTTGACTTTTAGCAAACTTTTTAATTCATCAGGGAGAAAATGGCTCCAGGGCATCTGGACCAGAATCAATTTATCAAAAACATATCAACATTTTCATCTGCAAACTTAATATATTGTAACAACACTTTATTGATTACTTATTAATATTTACAGTTGCGAAATGACTGATTGTTAAGCTGCCAGTATACTCTATCAGCCTGACGGATGGTCAGAACAGATGAACAGCTTCATGAAACACACCACCGCCCAAATCTTTCTACTGAGGCGTCCGACAATTTCTATTACTCTCTGAAATCAACAATCTGACATTCCCACCCACTCCCCGCAATGATTGGTCAGCTATGTGGAGATGAGAAAGTAAACAGGATTTTAACTTTTCTCTCAAGCACTCTTTTTTATTACTTATAGAATGATTTCTGCCACTTTTCGTCTGAACAATTGAATGCAACACACCTCCCAGGAGAGGCTGTCATAAAACATGCACAATTAGCCCATATTTAAATGATTATCACATCTTGCCTCTCTCTGTGACAGCAGGCTTTTTAGTCTCCTCTCAAGTTGGGCTGTTTGGAACAACTATGAACAGTTTGGATTTCTAACCCTCGTGAACTGTTATTAATGAACACTTGCTAAAAGAGACTCTTCTGGAATGTTTCAACAACTCAAAATTTGTTATTATTAATGTATTATAAGCAGTGGTAGATGGACGTTAACCTTCAATGAAGCCATTAGTTACAACTTATTAAAAATCGGTAAGTGGTGCGGTACAAGGAACAAGGAGGATAGGATAGCTGTAATGTTTTGATACTGTACATTTCAGTCGGTTTGAAAATATTTAATGAATTTTGAGCTTGTTTTAAAGAGGTGGTATTATGCTTTTTGGCTTATTCCCTCTTCTTTATTGACTTATATACCTTTTTTGTGCATGTAATGGGTTTGCAAATTGAAAAAGCCCAAAAACAGTCTACCCCAAAGGGAGTTCCCATCTCCCATAGAAAATTCTGCTCTGAACTGCTTGAAAACAGCTCGTTTGTAGTCCAGCCGCTTCCCATTCATTGCTGTGATGTTACAAAGCTAAATGCGCCTGGTATGACGTTGGCCAAGTGGCTACCTCTACACGCCCTCAAAAACACAGCTGGGAAAACACTCTGAGCTGCAGCACACACCTCTCCACTCCCTTCCAAACACTACCTACCCTCCAGGCAGTCAATGGACATAAAGTTTTTACTGTGATTTAGAGACAGAGCTCAGTTAAATCTTTATGGATGAAAAATACTTTTCTTACAGATTAATAACTCACCACTTTGAAACTCTTGCTCCAGTCCACATTGCCAGGCTGATCGGCAACATGTAACCTACAGCTACATCAAAGCTGTTGAATCAAATCTGTTGACAGGCTTCTTTCTGACCCGCCCTTCTCTGCTTCTGATTGGCTAGTAGTCCTTAACTGCTCATGTGCAACTCCCAACAAAGATCATTTACAGACAAGGTATATCACTCCATGGCTAAAACAAAGCTTTCAACACAGGGTGAAAAGAGGAGCTGCAGCAATGTGCAGTATGAAAAAAATATGGTAATATTTTTGAAAATGATACCTTGTAAGCCTGTTCTGGTACAACCCCTAAATAAGAACCTTGAACCTGAAAATGAGCCTAATACCGCCTCTTTAACACAGTCTAACTCATCAGGGGGCTGCTTAATCTACATTATCCATCTGGCTCTTTGTTTGAATGCGAATGTGGCGGCTGAGGGGCACCTCAGTGACTCTGTTTCAATTGCAGCTTTGTCACATTTTGCTTTTATGGATACACCAGCGTTTCTACCCCAGCCTAAAAAAGTTTTTGTTGTGGTGTTTCCATGCAGGTTTTTTAGGTCCTCATTAAAAATGTGCGTAAAAACAAGTGGACGGAAGGTACTTGAATTCAGTTTAAAAATCTACAAAAAAACACAGGAACTATATTCCTTCACTGTCCAAGATCCTGTGCAGTGTATTAAGTGCATTTTCCTGTTTGTACAAATGGCCTCGGAAGATTTGAAAAAGAATCTCAGTAATGCACCACGTTAAGGCACACACAAAATGCAGTGGTGCTCAGATACAGCCAGACACACATGCATGCGACATTTTTTGCTTGTCTGTGCTTAAAATGAGCTTGTGTGAGCAGTTGAATTTAATTTCTAAAGACAGTTTCACCCCAAGCCACTTATGTGTCTCCAATGTCACAGTGCACCAAGCTGTTAACTGTAGACCTCTATTGTACTCTGTGGCCTATGGAACAATTACTACTGCATGACAACCTCCCCTAAAATAGTCTGTGTTCTGGCCTTTGGGTGTGTTATAAAGAAGAGCGAGAAAATGACTACATTTATGTGCCCTATGTACATGAAAGTATGTAGGCATGTGCTTGTGAGACCGGGCTGCTTTAGCAGCAATGGGTGGCTGTTTTATGCACAGTACAGGCCATTCGAGGAGAGATGGTCATTTCAGGGCCAGTGAGTCCAGCCGTCAGCAGAGAGAGTGAGACATAAAGTTAATTCAAACAAAAGAAACAAAAAGGACAATCATTGGTCAGACAGAGAGACAGGCAAATGACGGTTTGTTTCTTTCAGGTGTTTATTACCCCACCACAGTTTGTCAGTATGCTTTGTGTGCTATACAGGACTACCGTCTTTCCAAGATGAGTTTGCTTGCAGTGTTTCTGTGTGTCTGCTAATTGTATACAATTCTTTACACATCCACCTCCCATCTGCCTAAAACAGCTCTTTGACAGATAAAACACTTTGTAGCCACAAACACACACACTTTTAAAAAGATGTGACTGTGACTTGTCCCCAAAAGGCTTCACATACACGTGCACACATAATTATTACAGATGACTAACTTTCAAAAGGTGCTTTTTGTCTGCTTTCACTGTGCAGAAATGTGGTTTGCTGTTGGCAACAAAACCTCTTAAAACCTCATAAAACAACTTGGACTGGAGTATATTGCTAAAAACACGCATTAATTGGTTGCCTATTTACCTATCCAGTAGACACGGAGAGACATTAGCATTCGTTTAGAGTTCCAATATTTACTCAGGTTTTATTGGTTTGATCTCCACCAACTCCTGGGAAAAATATCTGCATTTTAGCAGCTAAAATGTAATTTTGTACCGCACAAGTAGTGTAGAGTGGTTTTAGCATTTTCAGTGGCCAGGAATATATATACACATATGATCTGACCTCAACATAACATTGATCTCAATGTACCTACTGTACGCAAAACAAGCATAAACAAAAAGAGCTCAAAACAGACACCGACTACAGCGTACAGTACACCTGTACACATACTATAAACAAAGCTTTACCAGTTTAAAATTCATTAATTTGTTGTCTATTTGCATTCATTTGGAGTTGTGCTTTTGTCCATCTGGTAAATCTGTCCAACATTTACTCTCCTTTTAGCTCTTGTTTGGTGTCCATCAACTGATAAATCTTATGTTATACATTTTTATTACATTGCTTGTATTGCTTAGTGTGACTTTAAGTTACACTTAACTAACCAAAATCAATCAAAATATGTCTGCTGGCATTTGATATTAATGTTGAGCAGAATCAATGACTCAGGGGTGACCTCATCTAAAAACATAGTTCAACATTGTTATGATATGTTTGCAGAAGCTTCCAGTGTACAGTACATACAGTAGAGCTGAGGCACAAAGGCAGTAGTTATGTTTTATTGTATAGAGCATTTTTTCAGAGCCATTACTGCTGCTGGTGCCAAGACTCCCGCCACAGCCCCGGCAACCCCACCCACCATTGCTCCCATGGCTATGCAAAGTGGACCTCCTACAGCACCGGCAGCAGCCCCGATTGCAATACCCACTTCAGCGGTTGCTACAATTATTCCAGAATGAATAAATTCATTGTCCTTCTCTGCCTTTTCTCTTGAATTTCTTTTATATGATTCCCGAAGAAGCTTTAGCTCTTCCTCCAGCAGTTGTCCTTTAAGTATAGCCCTCAGTTTTTCTTCTTCTCTGCGTTGTTTCTCAGCACTGGCCTTCATATTGTTCTCTGTTTGTTCTTGGATTGCTCTCTCAGCTTCCTGGAACATTTCATTTGTGTAAAATGTTCCTCCATTATCACAAACCATACTTACTATCTTTTCAAGCAGCTCAGGTACCTGACTGTTATTGGGAACATTGTTATTGAAGACATGACAGCGCCCATTACATTTTGCAATCAAATGGCTAAGCTGTTGACTCTGACTATAAAAATCTTCAATTCTTCTGTCTCCAAGCTGGTCACCATGAGTGAAGAGAACCAATGAGTAATCTGCAGCTTTTTCACCAAACACCTGCTGCAGGAGTTCAACAGTTTTCTGTTCTTCCTCTGTGAATCTGCACAACTGGATCACAATCAGGAACACGTGGGGACCAGGAGAGGAGAGAGAGATGCATTCTTTCAGCTTTAGGATCACTTGTTCTTCTTTGTACTTTGTATCATAAATTCCTGGTGTGTCAATGACTGCGACCTTGTATCCAAACACCTTTCCTTTGGCCTTTTCACATGTTGACGTCACAGAGAGTGGAGAGCAGACTGCCTCAAAAGCCTTTCGATTAAGAATTGTGTTTCCAGATGCACTCTTCCCATTTCCTGTTTTTCCAATCAGTACAATTCGAATTTCTTCATCTAGATCGAAATCTACAAAACAACACAGGAAATTTTTTAAGTTGTTTGCTATTGAAGTGAGTTATTCAATAGGCTTCTAATATTAGATAGTGTATCACTTTTACATACCATAGAATGTAGTGACAGTTCAAATCTGAGATATTGACAATGTTATTAAAGGTTAGTAATCAGTATTGTTTTTAATGACAACAATGCAACTTTCATACGGACCTATTTTTCTTCATGAGATAGCCAATATTCTTTGGGAAATCCATTCATTTGAGAGTTAGACGATAAGATCAATTTATCCCACACATATGTTAGGCATACAAGCTACTCATTTAGAATCAATTCCATAAGAAAAATATTGATAGTAAAATCTGAATACAAAATGTGGGTAGCTGCATCATCTCCAAATGTTTTTTAGCACTTTTGTATGAAGTTTGTGCCAATAAACACCCCTGACACATTTAGCTGGACCATGTCACATGACTGTGGAAACTTTTGTGACATGAGAACCGAGCATGCAGCCTTTTTCCCCCCCTCTAATCTTTATTTCAAACTGTCAAGAAACACCGTAAAACCTACAGAGAAAACAAAACAACACATTTCCACATCAAACTTATGAGAGAATGCAACATAGCGTGGTGTGAAGATTCATGTTAGCTAGGCTATGTGTTGTTAAATTGGCAAATGGGTTTCTTAATTTGCATGTGTTTCTAGCAGCATTTAGTTTAAATGCGGTCTTTTGCAATTCAGAACAAATATACTCTACAATGGGCAAGAATGAAATTTAAAAAGGTATAATCAGAAATCAAAAGCAGACATCTAACAGTCTCAATGCCAGTTTTCCCTATTGAACTGTGGAGTACATACAGATCAAATGAAGTGTGTTTTTGTACCAGTACATATTTACATGTAAACTGAAGATAGTGGAAAAAGTCTATAAAATCATCCACTCATCTCTCTGATCAAATCTCTTTCATTATTAAACTACACACTACAAACTATATAAACTTAACATACACAATTCAAGATCATAGGTAACTGAGATTCACATACAGGTGAATTTTGAAAACTACACAAATACAATAAAATAAAAGCAAATAAATTAAAAGTAATGACAATATTTTCCAGGTGTCCCAAATGCAGGACACCAGAGCTAAGCAGATATAGTCCACTGATATATTAAGCAAAAACTAGCACACTTACAGTCCAAAAGTAAAAACCAAAGAAGGCAAAATGAAACAATAATCTAGAAGGTGGATAGGCAGACAGAAACATGAGTCAGAGACAAACACAGGTTACAAAGCTAAACAGAGACAGCAAACACAGGCAACTTCAGAATAAAACAGGAAGCATAGCAAGATATAGACACAAATCCATTAACAAAAGTACAAAAACAAAGGCAGAGCAAACATACTAATAATCAAGACAAAAATACACTAAACTAACAACAGGAGCAAAGCTAGACAAGACCACCAGGCACAGAAGATTACAAACTAAAAAAGGAAGTAAAGTACATGGGAACTCACCAGGACAGATCTACCAAAGTAAAACACAAAACATGGAAAGATTGCTAAATCAGGGCATGGACTGAGACCGGACCAAACAGGAGACAGGACAGCACTAAAACATGAAGACATAGGACTAGGGATGGGACGGTATGAAAATTTCATATCACGATTATAGTGACCAAAGTTATCACGGTTATCAATATTATCACGGTT
>JAPMOB010232477.1:0-43975 GCA_029875015.1 Lepomis gibbosus
CGACCCAGATCCCTGCTTGAGGATGAGAACAGGTGAATGAAACATACAAACATTTGGATGACCTTGGGTAAATCTAATAAACTAAAATAAATGACTTGTATGTGTTGTATTTACCTAATCGTGATTTGAACTCTTTCGACTAGTACTTAAATGAACTGAAATGAAATAACAAGCCATGTGTCCATTGATGCTAGCCCATATGCTAAAGGTAATGCTAATGCTAAAAGTCCTATGCTAATGCTCAGCTACGGTTAGCTTAGCATGCTAAGACCAATGCTACCGCTGGCTTAAATGAAGGCATGGGGTAGCCCCATAACAAGGGACATGAATGATGTTTGGTACAACTTTGTTGTAATTAAAGAAAGCAGGATAACCAATTTCATTCAAGGTGTAGTTTTGCAAGATTGATACAAATATTGATACATCTGGAAGTAGCATTTTTTTTTCTTGCAGTTGAAAAACATCTGACTTTCAAACAAACCCACTGGCCACAAGTTAAAAGTGGTTTTATTTTGAAATTTGTCACCGGAAGTCCCGTTTATTTTTTTTTTCGTGACTGGCTTGACTTTGGTTTGCTGAGGCGGTATGACAGCTGAACTGTGGTGAAGGTAGAGCAGCGCAGTCTGCAACATTATAGCAGCAACCATCACAAACTCCCGTTTTATTAAAACGAAGGACCGACAGATTTCGCCGTGTGACTCGTGTTTGTACCAACCCGCGGGAGTGTTTGTTTACAAGAGGACGTAAACCGTTTACCTTGCGGATATTGTTTGCCCATTTTCACCAAGAGAGAAAAAGATCCGTGTCCGGATGTGCCAGCAGTATTTGGTTCTTCGCATGGCGTAGGCACCTTTTCTAAAACAGGATATTCTTGCTGTTTGGAGGGTCGGAGGAGGCCCTCGGGTCGACAGCTTGTCCCGTTAACATTAACTATAACATTACTTCCAAATAGACTTATTTGTGTGGGAAAACATCAACGACATGGTTGTGCAATAGAGTTAGAAGCGTTGTAACACGTCTTGACTAACCTCGGTGGTGAGAGCAAGTCACCAGGAATCCAGTGTGTTTCCTGCTCTAAACCCAACAACGAGCTTGAGAGCTATTTACAAGGAAGACGAAAAGAGGAAATATTTGTGTCCTTGCCTCTTGTTTGTGTGTGTTTGTGAACCCCTCCGCAGACCGGGAAAACCTTCACGATGACGGGCAGCACCCCAGCGGACATGGTGAGAGAAATTATATCAGTATTTCACACCTTACCATTTAACTCACATTCATTTATTCCCATCAGGGTTTTGAACCAAAAATGCTGCTACTTCTGGTTTCAGGCCCAGTATGACAGGGGCTATAGATCCCAGTGGTTCCCACAGTTGGGTTTGTGGATCTCCAGTGCACCTTGTAAAGGAAACAGTGGCACTTTAATTTCACTGATATGGGCCTTATTAGTTCTTGCAACTTTTTCTTCCTTAGCTGTAACTCGTGTATATTTTTGCGTGTTTGCCATTGGCTATCGATTTCTCTCCAGTATGAAACTCTGTGCACTTCTTTATGTTCTGTAATCTATCACAAGAGTGAATTGATTTTTGTGTGTCACATTATTTTGTGTGCCTCATGATAATAATACAGATTTGACCGAAATGAATACAGGTTTGATGTTCACTAGAGATGAAACGATTTAATTGTATATTAAGTAGTCGATCATGGAAATTAATCGCCACTTTTGGTAATGACTAGTCATTTATCAGGCAAAATGCCAAGCAGCAGGTTCCAGCTTTTGAACTGCAAGGATTTGCTTTTCTCTGTTGAAGGTGTATGTAAATTAAATACATTTGGGTTTCAGATTGCTGGTGAGACAAAGCAAACAATCTGAAGCCCCCAACTCGAGCTTTTTTCAGTATTAAATAAGATGTTAGGGCTGGGCAATAAAACAATAATGGTAATTATCGCAATTTAATTTTCATCAATAATAATCTTGCCTATCGTCAATTAATATTTAATTAAATTCATTAGAATCATGAACTAATTAGCACTTAATTTCTTCAAGCAATTGATTTTCATATTATATGGAAATGAGGAAAAAAGACAATGGCATCCTTGGAAAGTGGACAAAATACACAAACATTTCTAAAACAAAATGATCTTTGGTAAAAGTGATTGGCAGTAAATGAGCTAAAGATAAAACCTACAGGAATTGATACATTTAATTATTATTTTGATTAGATCTTTTTTTAATGTGGGGATTATACTGGAATTCTCAGTTAGGTCATTCTGGCCCCTCATCTAAATGTAGCATTCCTCTTAGATCTGTCCGCCAAGCTCTTACCAAATCGCAGCTCTGTCCCTTCACTGTTGTCTATTGTATATTTTATTTTTGACATCAACAGGCTGGAAAGAGACTGGAGTTCAGGAGAGGGCTAGATGCGCTTCTTCTGCAGGTTTTATAAGTGCATTGCTCCTATAACCCCATTATATCATACCTGCTGATGTAGTGGCACCTTAAAAGGAGTCTAAACTATGACCTTAAAGTCTGTGGTCATCATCAGGTGACTTTATCAGCTTACCCCCACCCACTCAAGACGTTATCCTCTTATGACTTATTTACTTGTTTTACACTACTTACTGCCTGTAGTGCGTATTATGAACTCTCATCATAAAGATTTATTTCAGCCTCTTGTGGGTAAGCTATTCCAGAAATTAAAAGGCATATAAAATGCATTCATTTGGGTTTACCCACTTTTAGACATAATATTTCCTCTCTGTCTGGCAGTTTTATGTCTGTCATTTTTGCCGCCAGTCCATGGTGGCTCTAAGAATACTTCCAAGTCTATGTATAGAAAGGATAAACCACGTAATGTGCCCCTCCACGCAAAGACCAGCTATGCCAGCTGTGCCTGTACTCCTGCACAGTCCAGCTGATCCCCTGAACAGCAGGTCCATTATGTAGTCAGGATGTCGGGATAATACTGTGAGGAAGTTAGAGGTGAGCCGGCCTCTATGCATATACGGTCCAGTCAAAGCTAAAGTGTGTAAGTATAGCACATCATAAAGAATATCCAGGGATTATAGACATAATCATGATCTGAATCTCTCCTTTTCTGACCTGATATGGCTGGTAGTTAAATCCTCAGGAATCCTAGAGAACGTTCATAGAAGCCAATACAGAAGTGCCTTAAACTTGCATTCTTTCTAATGGCCAGTAGGGGGCTGATTCCATTGAAGTCTATGACAAAATGACCCTACTTCTTGCTTGATTTATTACCTCAGGAAACACTTTCCTAATGAGTTTATGGCCTCAGTTATTAGTGTCATAGTCTTCTTCGATACAGCGTGATGTTCATTTAGTAAACTACGGCGACTTGTCAGGTGTAGTAATGAGTATCCCTCCCTAGCTCCACCCTCTTGTGTAAAAATGGTCACTTCCAAAAAACCAAGATGGTGGCCAAGATGCAAAACTCGAGGCTTAAGAATGGTAGTCCACAAACCAGCTGGTGATGTCACAGTTCCTAGGTCCACTTGTTTTATACAGTCTGTGTTTTTTCTTGCATATTAGAGCGGTAGCATAAAATTATCATTCTGAGAACCTTGGGCCAAGCCTCCAGCCGCACTGCTGAAGTTTCTTTAAGCAACACACTGAATCCCTGCCAGCTGGTTTAAAGCTCAGCATGTTTTCCCCTGTGGGGAAAGTATCACATTATTTTGCATCATTTACTGCCATTGTCAGGCGCAAAGTTCATTTCTTCAGCAGTAAAGTAATAATATTTCCTCAATGGCAAACTTTCAAGTGCAGTTTTAATGGGGTTACCTCATGCCAGGGCTGCTGTCTTTAGGCTCATGTTATTAACATGCCTGCAGCAGAAACATAAAGGTCAAATTCTGCACATAAGTAAGACGTTTCAGGATTTCTGCCAGTGTAAATAGACAGATAAATTGCTTCCCTTAGTGGCTTAGTTCCATCTATACATCAAACTAGCTCCTTGTGTTCCCTAAGGGAATTTGGGGAAATATCAGCTGTCTGCATTTAACTCACCCTGTGTGGTTGAAATCAGCAGAAGATGCAGATTCTCTCTTTGTTTCCCTTTTTCTCTCTCAGTCTGTGGAAGGAGAAAGTGAGCTTTATGTGCACACACACTTATAAAGGCTGTATAGAGTGGGAGTGAGAGTAGGAGGAGAGGAGATTGCTGGTGCCAAACATTGTGGGTGAATGAATCTGAGAGAAAGAATAGGAGAAGGAATAGTCGTGCCTTTTGAGAATGGAGGATGGGATTCCCCCCACCCTGTCTTCAAAAGGAAAAAAAGAGGAGGCGTTGAAGGGTAGGAAGAGTGAAGGGTCGGGAGGGGGCAAATTGCCTTGCTCGAGGCAAACCTCAAAAGTGCTGACAGGGTCGAAATGGTCTACCATAGCAACAGTGGGACGCTTGGATCTGAGGTCTAGATGCCCTTGTGAGTGTGTTTAGGGATTGGGCTGGGGCTCTCTGCAGGTGTGTGTGTGTTTGTTAACAATGAGCAAACGAGAGAGAGCATAGTACAGAAGCAGGAGAAGAATAAAGCACCTCAGTTCTGATAAGCCTCGCTGAATAAATACAACCCAGAAAAGACTGAGAGTCCCATGGAGAGGAGAGTGAGTTTCAAACATCACCGCTTAGATACGCCCTCGCACAGCAGAGAAGACCGAGATATCCAGGTACACACACACACAAAAGAACAGTGCATGACGGTTCAACTTTATCATAAGAGTTTATCAGCTGTAACTACTGCCTTTATTAATGTTTAATACATTATTTACTACTTCTCCCATTAAGAACATAAACTTTTGGTTTATCCTGGTTCCAGCCATCCAGAAAAGTCTGCTAATTGACTGCTGTTTCCCTTTACTAATGATTTTAGCTTAAAATCATTAGTAAAGGGAAACAGCAGTCAATTAGCAGACTGTTCGCGATAAATACATTAGGCAATATACAGAAACTGAATTGTAAAGCAAAACTTATTTTAATTCCAAACATTCAATGGTTCCAGCTTCCCAGATGTGAATATTTACAGTAGTTTACAGAATAGTTTTGGAGTTTTGATTCTGTGAAATTACAGAAATAGGAACTCATTAATCAGCATTTTTGTGTTCCTTCCGGACATCCGCTGCTGCGTCCTCGTTGACTGAAAATGATGCAGACAGGATGGATACGACAGTTGCAGCTCATTGATTGCGGTTTTACATACAAAACATATGATCCATTTAAAAAAGATGATGAATTGTTCATTGCACAAAATCTGTTAATCAGTGTTTTCTAAAATCAAGTTTTAATTTTTTGTAGTTCATATGCAGCAGTTTGCTTTATTCTTTCAAGCTTCAGATACTTATTTACACTGTATAATAGACAGTATGTTTGTCTACGTGTGGCCCTGTGATGGACCTGTCCAGGGTGTACCCCGCCTTTCGCCCGATGTCAGCTGGGATTGGCTACAGCCCCCCCGCGACCCTGTACACAGAATAAGCGGTTGACGATGCATGGATGGATGGATAGACAGTATGTATATACTATATATCTCAGAGAAGCCATTATCTGCTTAATGAGTATTTCTACTATTGATACATTTAACTGATAATACATGTGTACTTTTACTTTACTAAAATTAAGAATGCAGTGACTCTTTTTAGAGTGGTATTACTACTTTTAAGTAAATATTTTGAATAATTCTTCCAGTACTCTCCACTGGAGGAGGATAAATAACAGGGATTTTCCACAACCTGGCCCAAAGGTTGTTGTTATGTATGTTATTATGTATAAAGCATTGGCAAATAATTGATGAACCATTAACAAAGTCGTTTTAACTTGCCTCAGTAGAAAGTGGCAACAACATGAATGTGACTTCTCCTTCTGGTCGTAAGTAGTTAAAGGCGTACAAGGCTCACATCTGATCCTGATATGATAGGAAGAAATGTACCACACGTACACAGTATAATTTGGGAGTATGTGTTAATCTGTGTTGGAGGTGGCTGACCAGGAGGTACGACAGAACAAACTTCATCTTTCATCTGTTATAATCGCTAGGTTTTTTTTTGATCGGAATTTAGAGATGTGAGTAGTAGTTTTCACTTTGCACAATGCTTAAAAATTTTGAAAAACGTATTATGTAGGTCTCATTGAGAAGTGTGTAGGATCATTAACTCTCCACTGAGACTCATGTAGTCAAACAGCACCTGCACCATATGAGTTCTTCGTGCCGGTGAAATGCTGTTTTGTTATTATCAATGAATCTGCTGATTATTTTCTCTCAATCGTTTAAATATTTAGTCTATAAAAGTGATGTCTTTAAATGCCCAAAACCCAAAGATATTAAATTGACTGTTGAAAAAGGTAAAAGGAAACCAGCAAAATCCACCTTTCAGAAATTATAACCAATAAATATTTGGCATTTTTGCTTAAAAAATGACAATTATCACAATTGTTTATTTGCTGATTATCAGTACAGTATAGCAAAGAACATAGGCTACTATTTATACACTAAACATCTATTCAGAATAGTGGATCTGTGTGTGAGGATAGTCACCTCTGCTACTCTGTGTGTGGCTAATTATAATGTTGATGCTTTGAAAAGCAGTTTATGGTTCAATGCCACATTGTTCAGGATCCCCTTGGGGCACCCACAAACAAACACACACACACACAGAAAGGGTTCAAAGGTTAGGGGGAAGAGGTCAGCAGTGTGTTGGTTGGGAATGAAAAAATAGTGGGTGGGGATTCGTTGCTGCTGAAAACAGCACTCCCTGTCCCTCTTCCCACTCGAGCTTAGCTCAGCACTCATGACACCAAGTAGCTAGAGACAGAGAGAGGTCTGCAGGCGTTCTTCAGCCTTGGGCAGGAGCCTCAAACGGGGCTTTGATCGACACATACAGAGAGAGAGAGAGAGCACCATTGAATCTTAACACTGCCAGTTGGATGAAGCATGTCAGTTAATATGTGTGCTTTGCTGATGCCATGCGTTTTGCATTTGAGTCTGAGTCACAGATCAGGATTACATCATACCGCCTGGGCACAGGAGTTGAAATATTGACTCTGACACTGTCACATGTAGGCCTCGCAGCGCCATGGAAAGTTCTGACGGCAGTACTGAAGGTGCAGGAACTGTTCTCAATTCATATTAATTTCAAGCATTTCAGGAATTTGATGACTCGAAATTGAAACACTCCCAGATTGCGCAGTGTAGAAGCTGAAATAAGTTTTCTCCTTAAGATGAATGATGTGAATACTTAATCTTATGCCTGCAAACTGAGTTTTAAGTAATGATATAGAAGTGAATGGTTCTTTTGGGGCATATTGTGATTGGTGTGAATACATAATAAATTGAAGACAGCTGTGAAAGTTTGCAATTTTCCAGACTATTGACAGTTGCTGGTAATGTCAAAGCTTTTGTCAATGTGTGTTTCCAGCAGTCCTCTGTGATTGTGTAGGCTTAATTCAATTGTATTGATGCATGTCTACAACACCAACAGGAAGTCCTATTGAGAACCTCTCATCCATTGATTTCTTATGTAACTGTTTGTTTGCTTATGTTTGTCTTTCTCCTCCAGTGTGGCAAGTGTCTGTGCGTGTGCATCCTATGTGATGTCCTCTATGAATAATGGCACCGTGCTGCACAGATCTAGGTCTACATACCTGCCAACACTCATGCTTTCCCTATTTCATGTCTGTTCCAGCTGATGAGTTATTCATAATGTGCTGTATAGCTGCATGGTTCCTCTATGGGAGCCATATTGCTCTTGCTACTAAAAAAGTGCCAATAAATATTATTCTTTCTTGTAGCTTGACAGCTATTAAATTTAGATTTTCCGAACCTAAAAATGTACTAGTTGTCGTGTAGGCTACTACATGTTGTATCCTACACAACAACAAACATTAACAAAGTCACTCAGTTTTTCTGCAAAATTCATGTTTTCCTGTAGTCTAGAGTGTAGCTGCAATGATCAATTGATTACTTGTCAACTATTAAATTAATTTAATTAATCAGATTGAGTAATTTTTTAAGAAAAAAAACCTCTAAATTCTCAGATTCCATCTTCTTAAACATGAATCTTTCTGGTTTCTTTGCACCTCTATGACAGTAAATAATAATATGAATATCTTTGGGTTGTGGACAAACCAGTCACTGTCATAATCATCTTGGGCTTTGTGAAACACTGATCCACATTTTTCACAATTTTCTGACATTTTAAAGACCAAACATCTAATCGATTAATCACAAAAATAATTGACATTGTAAATAATCGTTGCAGTTGCAGCACTAGTCTGGAAGGTACACATACTCGCAGACAGTCACTCCACCAACATCTCATTTAAACTCGGGTAACTGGACGTATGTAGATGTCTCAGTCAAACTGTTACCTTAATTTAGATTGCACTAGGTAATGAGGTTAAAATGGAGTTAATAGGTTTAGGCTAGTGGCGCATTTCACAAAGCAAACATTGATAACCGTCTGGATTAAATCTTCGGGATGAAACTAGTTATTAGATTTCATCACTCACCTGGGTTGATAGTGAGACGCTGTCTCTTATGTAGTCTCTTGGCCTTTCTGATCAGCTCAGCTAGAAGACTGTGTAGTTCTGTGAGTAAAC
Organism: Lepomis gibbosus; assembly: GCA_029875015.1. Classification (NCBI taxonomy): domain Eukaryota; kingdom Metazoa; phylum Chordata; class Actinopteri; order Centrarchiformes; family Centrarchidae; genus Lepomis; species Lepomis gibbosus. Next base: position 8,604 of record JAPMOB010232477.1, read on the forward strand.
CAGAGGGTTTCTGAGAAGAAAAAAAGTCTATGTGTATGTGTTGGGCCAAGGGCTTATTCTGCTGGAAAATCCCCTTCTTTTCAGCAGTCATTGTTGGCAGGTATGGCTTTGCTCTGGCTGAGGAATGTGTTGAGCTACTTCACCGTTTTGGGGCTCCCGAGATCCCAGGTCAAGAGTAAGTGTCTGGTCTGCACTATTGATTCTAGTGCTGATCTCTCTTGACACTTAATAGGCACTTGTTGTTATCTGCATGTCTTCATGATTAATATTGTAGGAGCAGCAGTAGTGACACATGCTGTGACTCAGTTTGTACACTTCCAAGTAATACACACTGTGTTCTTACTTGCGTAGTTCCTGAATTTCAACAGGGTAGTGTTGTCTCAAATCAAACACGGCTGTTGTTAACTTACTGGAAATGATGATCGCAACATTTGACAGCTTCTTCTTCTTCTTCTTCTTCTTTTTCTTCTTCTTCTCCTTCGTCTTCGTCTCCTTCTTCTTCGTCTTCGTCTCCTTCTTCTTTTTCTTCTTCGTCTCCTTCTTCTTAATGGTATATTGCTACCGGACAGAGCATTACCGCCAAATTAACCCAATAAACATACTGATGTCTTCAATCCGACAACAGTATAGTTGTAAGTAGTGGGTTAAAAACACATATAACTCATATTTGTATAGTGCAATATTAACTGGATTAACCCCAACCGTTGCAGTTCCCCTCCCCTTCTGCTATTTAGCCAAGATGGCGACCCTTAAACGTCAGAAGTGAACTTTTTGACCATTATGGAGTACATCATCCAGGTACTCGTCAGGTAATTGTCCGTGTGAGTGGACCTATGCACTCAAAATAGCAAGTGTAAGTATGGAAAAAAACGCAAATTGAGACACAGCAATAATGTGCAGCAAAATTCATAGTGCTGATTAGAGTGAGGACACTCTTCAGCTATTCTGCCAAGTGTTCAGTCAGATCATGACATAAATGAGTGGGAGTGAGTGTGCTCCGATGGCGCTAACATGACAGAGTCCGAACTGGACTCTGTAAGCCTGCAGCCACTTTTGAAGTGTGTGTGTGTGTGTGTGTGTGTGTTTTGTTCATGTATTTATGCGTACACAAATTTGCATAGAGAAATCAGTGAGAGCACAACCTGTTCTTCCTGTTAAGTTTGACGTGTCTGCCCCTGGCTTTGCCAGCGGAAAAACACCCACTCCGGTTCTCTTTTGCTCTGGAGAACAGAACAAACTAGGGCTGCGCCTAAATGCCATTGTTTGCATGGGATGGTGTGCTACTACCAAATGGCACAGTGCCATGATACTATTGAAAAACCTTATCCATGGTGGCAGGAATATGACTCCGGTGGAATAATATAGTTTTCTTTTTGTCTGAAAAAATCCACAAGGTGTTTTAAAAAAAAAAGAAATGTAGAATATCCTCACATCATTAGAAACCATGAGAAACAATACCAAAGCTTTCCTCCACAACATGACTCTAAGTTAAACTAAACAGCAGTTTTTTGGTTTACAAAAAAAGGAGAACATGAGGTACTGCCTCCTGATACTAAAGAAAATAAAATAAAATGATGCTGTGGGCTGGCTGAGTTGAGAAACTGGAAGGAGGAAGAGAAACTTGAGTTGAGAAAGGGTCACAGAGTGACATGTAGGGAGGAAGATGAGCAGCCAAACAAAAGCTTATTTTATTGCACTTTACTTCAGAAAGATCTTACTTACTAAAAGCATCAGTGTAAGAAAATGTTAGCTGATTTGTATAATTGTATTGTATCAACAACTGAAGCAGTTATGTAAAGTGGCATGCTAGCCTTGTTAAATATTCTACTCACAGATATTGTTTGCCAAACAGTAATGTGAACTAATGTCAATCATTAATGCAAACTGGGAGTCGCTCAGTTAGTAGCTTGCATGTTCCTTTTCAGATAATAAGTTTCTAATGGAAATTCTGCACAAATAATGTGCTCAATCAATGTGCTCAGTGCATATACTGTATTGATTTCGGTTTTACACCAGGCATTAATTGCACTGACAAACCCAGTCTCTTGTTTTCATGTTATTGGCTTTCCAGTGATGTTACAGGGGAAGGGGGGATATACAGCTGTAATTTTCTTACATATCATTTAAAAAGATGTAAAACAAAAGCACTCAGATGAGGAAAAAACCCACTCTGCATTTCCTTGTAGGTTAAAATGTTGAATAGGAAGAGTGTATGTGTGACTAGGAGAAAAAGAGGGTGGAGGTGTTTAACTACCTCAATAAAAGGAGCCTTTCAGCTGCACTGGAAACAATTTCCAGCTGAGGGGACTTTCATGTTAAACCTTTAGCATGCATTTTGGGACGGACTGCCATTTCTAAAGCGGTGATTAACTCGGTCCCCGATGTTTGAATGTCATGTGCCAGCGCAGTCAGACAGACAATGCGTACTGAGGGAATTAGAGGGTCAGTGATTTGAGACTCTTCGGGTCCTAGACAGGGCAGACATGAGCCACAGAGCAGTCATCCAAAGGTCAAGCCTCACCGACTGGATTTTCCAAGAGGATCAGCTGGCCTCGAGATCTCACACATATGCCTTTTAACCCTGACTTGTCAATAAGAGAATTACTTTTTTATGATTTCAAAATCTAAGTGGTTGAACAAGCTTTTGTACTTGAACCCAACTGCGACGTATTTGACTGTCTTCATATTGTCATAGCTATTAGGGACTGCAACTAATGATTATTTTAATAATCAATGAGTCTGTTCATTTCTGTGGTAAATTGAAAATCCCCACAATTGAGAGCACAAACCACAGCACAGGGTGAGGCCCTCAGGTTGCTTGTTTGCGTCAACAGTCCAAAACCCTGTTTTTGTGATAATAAAACAACCAAAAACAACAAATCATCACTTTTGAGGAGCTGGAGTCGGAAAATGGCATTTTTACTTGAGAAATGACTCAAATGATGAAGTCGATTGACCAATCAATAGAGTTGCAAAGCAAGTTTTTTTTAAGGCACCTGTGGTTCCAGAAATAAAATTTTCTCAACAGACAATGTTAGGTGACTGAAAGTTGACTACCTGGACGGCCATGAAACTTTCTTAGTTGAATCATCAGTACGAAATATTAACACCTGCTTTAGAAATGATCTACTTCTTTAAAATCACATCAAAGGTACAAGCCTGTGTACTTAGGATTCCCAAAGTACATTTTGCCAAGAAACAACCATTTTAAAATTCAGTTATGTCTGAGGCTGATGGCAGATGTAAGATTACAATCTCCAGCTTAAATTAATTTACATTTGGATTCTGGGTGAATTTTGAATGAAACATAGCAACTATGGGCATGTGTCCATCTAGTGTTTTCTCTTTCTGAGCACAAGCTCTTTCTTCAAATGTTCCCAATGAGGAGAGAGCGTATGCGGCAGCGTGCGGCTGCCTAGGGAAAAAGCGCTGCACTCAGCGTCTTTTTTTCAGAGCGCTCTGAATTTTTGTGCGGCTGCTCTGAACGCTTCTGGCTGAAAAGCTCTGAACTTTTCAGAAAGGTGCTGGTGTTGTCACTGTCGCTTCTTTTCATCCTCCAGAAGCTTTATATCATACATACCAAGCACTAACCAAACTAAACCCTTAATCCTCAGTTGATAAAGTGAGCCAGCTTCAGTATTGAGGCTCTCAGGGGTTTGCCACTACATGACCAGTCAGTGTAGACACCAGTAATCCTCCTCATTGTTTATCTCAACCACTTTAAACCTCTGTACAACTTAAGTGTACTAGTGTCCTTGCGCTAAACTTACTAAAGACAAACTCCTATGTATTCATTGGACACTGGATAGCGATTGTGATTCTAGTGCTGAAGGAGTGTCAAGTTCATGCTGAACAGGATGTAGCAGCACATTGATCGTGTACTTAGTGGTTGACTTTGTGAACTGCAGTGGCAATAGTAAAAAGACAATTGGTAGGAAATGTTTTTTGGCTCGGGGAAATAACAGTTATCGGAAGATGAAAGCAGGAAACCAAACTAACTTTTCTTTCTTGGTATCTTAATAATAATAATAATAATAATAATCATAATCATAATAAATATAGTACAATATTCCCACAGACACACATAGACAGATGTGTTGGTGGGACATAGTCAAAGAGGAATAGAGTTTGAGGTCACAGAAAAGTTAAAGATAGAGCTCAAAGAGGAGACAGCCGGAGACCGGAGGGTGTGTGTGTGTGTGTGTGTGAATGATAGAGAGAACGAGGGAGCATGGAGAGAGGGTATATTTGGCCTTCATGCTGTCTTGCACAAATTTGTCATTGCATGTTAGATGCTATGGAGCACTTTGCCTTTGAATATCTCTAATGATCCCAGCAGGGGTTGTGTGTGTGTGTGTGTGTGTGTGTTTCATGTGTGTGTTCTTATCTGAACGAGCTGGCAGTAATGAAGCATAGGACCTTGAACCAGAATGATTCAGGGCTTTTCATCCATGTTTTTTACTCAGTTTCTTGTAATGAGGAATCATTGGTTTATCTCGAGGGAAGCAGAAGAGCTTTGAATCACACGGAGGACATCTGATATCGACCTATAGCATAGTTTAATTACACATTTTGGTGAAGTGGCTTCTTGTCTGTGCTAGAGATCATTTGGCTTAATATATGGTCATGAATGAAACAGCAGCGACTCTTAAAGCGGTATTCTGGCCGAGTGGGTTTGAAAGATGTTTGTGAGTGAGTAAGGCTGGCACGTTTTTGTTAACTTCAGCCAACTTCCATTTAGCTCAGTCAGCTGATTGTGCTACAGTTACAGTTCATATAGCTGTGTGCTTTAAAGATCAGAGATGGCCCATACCATAATCCTGTTTAAGTTTTAATTTAACGGTCACAGTGTTCAATAAACAGGGCTATATCTGCGAAGCAATTCTCAAAATGGTCCTAACCCCGAAGCAATTCTCAAAATGGTCCTAACCTTTAAGCTACCTCTGCATTCACCTTGCTGTGAACCTGTCATCTGTGGTGGATATACGCGTAGGAAATATCATGCTATTGCTTATCATGCTATTGCTTATCATGCTATTTAGTATGGTTGTAAACATCTTAATTATGGTAGCATAACAGCCAGCTCATCGTCATCGGCTGATATGTCATGTGTATCCTTTTTTTGTAAGGATATCCACTCTTTAGGGTGGAACAATGTTTGTCTAAGACCTTGATTGGGTTCCCAGCCGCCACCCCAACCCTACCCTCTCCTCCTCTTCCTCGCCGCTGCGCTGTTCCTTCCTGTTTTTGCATGTGTACCCGGCTGCCTCCACTGTCTCCCCACTGTGGCTGCCCTTTTAACCTTTAATTTTCACTTAAATGTGGATGAAGAACTGCGGGCCCAAGGGGGGTTCACTGTAGAATTAACTCTGGTAATTGGTAATTATTGAAGCCATAGACTGTGTTGCAATTAGATGCATTAATATGTTAACAGTAGGTTTAGTAAATTGTAGATCTTACACACCACAAACAGCTATACAATCACCTAGTGTCTGAAAATACACCTTTCAAGCAAAGTCTTAATAAAAACTGATCATTTCAGGCTTCTTAAAGATTTTATTTATTGTAGAGTGGTTGCATTAGAATATACTATATTATGCAGTCTTATATAGTATTGTGACCATTCCCCTGTAATCTCTAAAAGAGGGTATTAAAATATGCAATCTTTGATGTTTATGCCTACCTTTATACAGTGTTGTTGTTGTTGTTATTATTTTTGTGTGTGCTTTATATTTCTGTAAAGAAGGCACTAGTACAATACAAGACATCTAATATGTTGTGTGTGTATATATAGTATTATATTAGTAGCCTCTTACACATGCTCACTTAAAGATTTTGTAATTTACTTTCATTGTAAGCCTGCGTCTATTCCTGTCACTACATGCAGCTTCATTCCTGAATAGGCCTAGAATGTGTGTGTGTGTGTGTGTGTGTGTGTGTGTGTGTGTGTGTGTGTGTGTGTGCGGGTGTGCGCGCGCGTGTGGTAGTAATACCCCTGGTTGTTTCTGTCCAGTGCCATCTGGTAAATTCCAGCACAGAGGGCATTTTAGCTTGCTAGCAGTCTCTGTCTCTGTGCCCCTCTCTCTCACAAACGCGCACACACTCACATGCACACACAGACGTTTTCGCTCCTGAACACACATAGCATCACGTGAGTTGTGACTGCAGGGCAGTACTCTTTTTCTGAGGCAGAAAAGAAAATGCAGCGTTGTGGATGTAACTGCTGTTCCTCTCTACTCTGATGCTGATTCTCTCTCTCTCTCTTACATGTTACATCAGTTTCTCCTTTAAATGTCGTTATAGTATAGGAGAAAAGACACAAAGGAAATGAGTTTTGTAACCTCAATGTGTGCAGCAATGAGCTGTGCTTCCTCACAGGGTGAAAACCATCTACAAAAACAGCTTGTCAGGATTTGAGAAATAGAATTGGATTTACCTGGTAACAATTCACTTTGATATAATGGATTTTGAAAGGCAAAACTGAAGCTACATTTTCACCTAGCAGCAGCAGTATTATCGAAATGATCATGACAGATGATACATATTGGTATGTTAGACTGAGTTACATTTATCTGTCTCCCCATGAAAACCTTTACCAGTACACCATAAAAAGGAAAACCAGCATATTTCTGTTGATTTTAGAGCTGCAACTCACGATTACTTTCATTATTTTGTCCGACCGACCAGTATAAAGATATATAAAGAAGAGTAATGCAACAAAATCTCACATTTTAGAAGCGAGTGACTTTTTTTAATTTAATAAACAGCTTAAATGATTAATCAACTGTCAAAATCTTCTCTTTTACAATTTCTTTCTGTGAATGTAAAAATGTATTCAATCAATTAAAGTTCAGAAATAATTGATCATCTTAAACCTTCTTTTTAAATACACACATAGAAAAACAGGGAAAAGCTTGTGCCAACCTGAAAGGTTACAAATCAAGCTAATCCTGACTGCAGGGCATCGACTACAAACCGCTGGGGAGACCACCTAGGAAAGAAGACGGAGGCGGGTGTGCGGTGACTGAGGAGGGAGGACAGGGGAGACAGGGGACGGCAGAGGTCACCGCAGAGTGTGTAGTTCTCTTGGGAGGGAAAGAACAGCATGGGGAAGCTTTACTTGACTCCGGGGCTTTCACATAGCAGGGGGTACAGGAAAACACGAGGTGGAGGGGAGGGTTCACATTGGTGAGACACCCTGTGATGGAAGTGAAGGAGAGTGGGAGGAGGAGTGAGCAGACAGGGCTACTGCAGTGCAAATGGTAGGACGAAGGAGGTAAAGGACAGGAGGTCCTTTCATCAAAGCCATCATCAGGGATCGTCAACCCTCTGTGTGGTCCCTTCACACCAGCAGCATGTTGACCTTTGGGTTTGTATGTCTGCTGGTGGCTGGTTTTTCCCCACAGCCTGAACAAATAGTGTATATTTTGGGAAACAGAACTGCACGGAAATAAAGACAAAACAAATCCGGCCATAATTCAAACTAATCTCTAAACTCCCAATACTACAGCTTACATGTTTTCTTACAGTCACAGCTTCTTGTTGTATTTTTAGTATTATAATAGAAATAAAAAAGAAGAAAGGCTGCAAGGTATACAATACATAGCCTACTGTATGAAGCAAAAAATGAAAGTCAAACTGACTTTGAGAGTTGTTTTGTTAAATTAAGAACCTTGATATCTTTATGACAATGTTCAAAACTGTGTCTGAAGCAGTTTTATGAACATTTACCTTAAAATAATACTGTATTATGAACCTTTGTTTGCTGAACAGGGGAACAGGTTTCAGGCAATCTACTTGTTGTCTGAAGTAGTTCACCATGCTTCCCAACCAACAGTCAGTTGAACCTCCATTTGCCACATAGACAAAAGAAGATACAGAAGACCTGATGTAGCGATGAGATTAGTTATTTTTAGGGCTGGACACGTTAACATGTTATTAACGCGTTATTAACGCGTTAACACATTAATGAATTAACGCTGACGATTATTTTATTGCATGTTAACACAGTTTTTATTATTATCATTTTGACGGTCCGTTGCTCACTGGCTGTGAATACACATACAGTCAAACCATGGGTCACAGGAGGGGTGGGTTGTTGATCACCCACTCAGACAAGTAGCGGAGGGAGGCTTCGGCAGACTACGTTGGATTCAGCGTGTGGGAGAATAAACAAAAGCACAACAAGCGATCAAATGCCATAGTGAAGTGGATAGCTACACACTGCATGCTGATTAGTATTGGGGAAGATGTCCGTCTTAGAAATGTTGTTAAAATCATAGTGTAGTTGCGGGGATGCTCTGCCATGTGAATTCCCTCCTGTTTATGTTCTGATAACTATTTAGTAAATAGTGCATTATAGTGCAATAATGCATTCTGGAAACTCATAAACAGCGAGGATCAGTCTCTCTTACAATGATTTGTGCTGCGCATCGCAAACAAAAAGTTCAAGAGAATTCTACTTCGATGCCGGGCGGGCTTGTGCATGAGGCGACCACTTAACCTAACTCTAACAGGGACACTTGCTACTGAACATAGACTGTTTATTTATAATAAGAGAAATTATAAGAGAAATGTTTTGCTGGTACCTGTTCAGAAAAAAAAAACAGATTTATGATGATGTTATAATTGTGGTTCTGGACTCTAAGTTGTTTTAACAAGCTAAAAAGGCAATGCCCTGGCAGCGGCAAATAGCTTTGGTTTTATATTTGATTCATTGATTAATATTTAAGTTGAGATTTACAAGAAATATTTTATTGCTACTGTGTAAATCGTGATTAAAAATTTTAATTGTTGCCCAGCACTAGTTATTTTATGACACAGAGGACGCTCTGTAACTCTGCGTTGTGCTGTTAAACAAGAGTGAGTTCCAAAGTGAAAATCTGGCTCACATGGCAGAAGAAAGAGTCACAGCCGCCCCAGTTACAAAGCTTACTTTCTCACTTCCACACAGGTGTGTTATCGGTATTGTAGTTACAGAATTCCAGACGCTGGTGAAGGTGTGAGGGGAGGAGTGTGAGAAAGCTATTTGACCACCTGACAAGTAGGGTTGCAGCGGTATACTGGTTTTTATCGTATGTCATGTTATACAAATTGTTATCAAACCATGAACATTTGCTTATCTACGGTATTGAAAAAATGCATCGAGACGGAAAGGATGCAACCGGACGGAGGCTCTCACCTGTCTTTTTTGCCGTTTTCATAAGGAAGACTTTCAACGCAGACTTCCATTAAGAAAAATAAAAATAAAATATAAAATTTCTTTTCAATCCTTTTAAGGTCATTATAACTGATATAACTAATAAATGTATCATACCGTGAAACGATACTGCGATATGATGAAAATTGCATTTGAAACGCTACAGCCATACTGACCGGCAGAGGCATACTTTTGCTACCCTCCATATAGGCCTAGCACCTTTCCAGAGAAAAGTTTCAAAACTGCTGTTGCATTCCTTTGCTTCCACACAGTTTGTATCTGGAGATGCTGGATGATTTTATTAGCTGATAACTGGAGCATCGGGGTTTAAATCTCCATGTTGGCCAACATCTGTCTTGCTTCAAGCCTTATCAGCTCCAGAGCAGAGGCACTTTCTCTTGCTAACCTTCTGACCTTAACCAGGGAAAACATTTAACTACCTGTATTACACTGTTTTTTTCAGGTATACCTTTATTTCACTGTTTAGCACCATGCTATCTCATTCTCTATCTTATCTCATGCTGACAGAGGGATGAGAGAAGAATTGACTCAGGCGTACAAGAACAATTTCACGTCTCTGCCCGCAGCATCAAAAGCGGAGCCTCGGCAGCCGCCCTCCCCCCCAGTGGGCATTTTGGGTGTGCTCACAAATGTTTGGGTTTTCATGTATATGCAGAATGTGTGTGAATGTAAAACACTGAATAGGTTAATAGATGACCGAAGGAACTAAGTGGATTTGACCACCACTTGTTCACCTTCACGCCTCCTCCTCTCGCCGCCTCTCTCTGACCTTTGTTGTTCCCTCTTTGAATCCTCTTTTGAGTCCGCCACCCCATTCCTTCTCGCGCTCTCTCATTTCCTCTGTCTGGCTCGCCTCCAAAAAGGTCAGTGATTCCTCTGTCCTCCTATAGCATCAGACCTCGTCATCACTATCTATCTTGTGTTTTTCTCTTCTCTGTGAAACTGCTAAATCCTTCTGTTGGCCACTTCCACTTCTTTAGGTTTTATCTTTAGTCTTCTCATGTCAATGTGTCTTTGCCAGATTTATGTTTCATTTTCTTCCTTTGAAAGTATTTATTGGAGTTTCATATTCCCTGGTGAGATAAAGACAGAGGAGCCGCCCCTATCCTAGAGGTCTGATGTGGGGATGGGGCTGTCAGTGGAAATATTCAAGTGAGACCTTCATCTTTTTCTTCTTTCTCACTTTCCGACAATTTCATCTTTCACTCGTTTTCTCTGGTCAGTTGTAAAGTGTCCTCCCTCCTTGTGTTGACCCTGTAAAGATGTGCAAAAGCTCAAGACTTGACAGCATGTGTGCATGTTTGTGTGTGTTTTTGGTGAATGGTGGTTTGTGGCGTATGGCCTCACACCTGGGGAAAGTTTTTAGACCACCCAGGCACACTGTACTTTCAGCCACTGTGCAGTAGTATGTGCAATGTGTTTTTAAACCCTCCAGCTAATACATAACATGCTGTCGCTGTCAAGAAGAGGGCTGTATTTTTGACTAATGTTTGGAGAAGGCGTTCCTCATTAAGCACACAATACCCCAGCCTCCGGCTACTTGGTGGCAGCAGAAAAAACTTTGACACATCTCTACCTTCTAAGATGATGAGCTTGACAACAAACAGTTGCCTATTAGCACATCTTACACAGCTTATTTATCCAATCACTGTGTGGGTTGCCACTATGTAATGTACTGGAGTTTACTTCACTTTTCGGCGTCGCTTACATTTGTCATGTTAATACATTTGGCCCTCGGGGGTTATGAATGGCCATAGAGCGAAGAAGCGAGAGCAACTTGAGTTGATGGAGTGGCAGGAGGCAGCCTAGCAACGTAAACCTGCACCAACCTCTTGTGACAGCTCTGATCACAGAGAGGAAGCAATAGGAGGAACCATAGACAGTATGGAACGTGTGATCAAAGGCACCTACCTGGCGTCTGTCAGGAGAGAGGAATGCAGCCCGGTGTGTGTGTGTGCGTGTTTGTGTGTGTGCGTGCGTGCGTGCGTGTTGGTGAGCTTTTCAGAGAAGATACCAGGAGGGGAGATGACAGCATGAAAGGGAGCTCTACCTCTTTCTAGAGAGAGGAAAAGCAGCTGGATGGATTAAAGAGTAGCTGTCAGGTATGGTGCACAGGAAACAGCTGATCATGCTCGGGATAGGAAAAGAAGAGGGAGCGGAGAGAAGAGCAAGAGTTGATTCTGGCTGTGATGATGACGTCGGGCCCATCAAAGGATAAGTCTTTTTGAATGACAATACAAAAGGACAAGGGTTTGGAGAAAGAGATGAGGTATGATGGGGTGACTGAGTAATGAGACATGTGACTGATCATAGTGAGAGCAACTAAAAGGAGAAGGGAGGTTCGTTGCTCATTTTCTCCTGGATCCAACACCCATGGTTAAATCTGCAGCAGTGGAACACTGACATTCAAAGCAGCAAGCCCAACAGAAAACTAAAGGGTCAGATTTAAAGTCTAAAAAAGAAGCCTTCAATGTCAAATAATGCATTTTCCCTAATAATTACATAGACAACATATATTTTGTATCTGCAGATGAGCTGCAAGTGGTGGGTTTATTTCCTTTGTGCAATTAAACTGCCACAGGATGTTTGCCGCTGTTGTGAAGGACAGAAACCTTAATTTAACAGCACTGGTAGAACTTTAATGTAACCATTAGCCGCCTCTGCCACAGGAAGTTAGCATGATGCACCAGAAAGCATCTTATGAAGGCCTGTGGTGTTGGCTCTTACAATCTCTCTTACAGTAGATACTCTCTTAAATGATTAATGTCCTGAATTGTGGTCATCAGGACTGCATTTTATGCCCACTGAACAGGCTGCTCACTTTATACACAAACAGGCATACACAGGAAAGAAAACTAGCAGGGGCTTTAAAGGTTTGTCCAGAGCGGAAACAAGATGTTAATAATAATAATAATAATAATAATAATACATTTATATAGCGCCCTTCATGAAACCCAAGGACACTAAAGAAATTGACTATATGTGACAAATAATTTAATTAAAAATAATAATTTATAAAAAATTATTTTTTAGAAGAGCCTGCTTAAGGCAGTTTCCAGGCTGTGGTGAACAGATAGCATTTGAGGAGTGTTTAAAACATGTCAAGGGATGAAGTATTGCGGATATCTGCAGCGAGGGCCTTCCAGAGGGTCAGGGCTGCAATAATGAAGGCTCTGTCTCTGAAGGTACGGAGTGGGGAATGGAGAGCAGGCCAGTTTCTAAGGACCCAATGTTCTGGGGTTGGGTGTATGGATGGAGCAGGTCAGAGAGGTACCATGGGGCAAGGGCATGGAGGGATTTGTAGGTGAAAAAGAGGATTTTGTCGTTGATGCGGGACTTGATTGGGAGCCAGTGAAGGTGGAAGAGAGTTGGGGTGTTTTGGACATACTGGAGCCTAGCCAGAGTTTTTCTGGGGACCCCAAACAGGACTCCATTGCAGTAGTCCAAAGTTATAAAAGCATGTATGAGGGTTTCAGCCACAGAGTCAGAGAATGATGGCTGGAGTCTAGAGATGTTGACATATTTTCACCTATTAAGTTGATAAAGTGAACTTTGAAAGCATATTATTTAAACATCCAGCAGTTACAGAACAACATAATAATTCATTTGGAGTCGTCTATCTGACCAACTGATGACTGTAAATCCAATATTCACTTGCTATTAGCTCTGCTTTTGATCTCTGCCACCATCTAAGAGAAGTGTCTGGCTCTTTAGCTGCTAAATGCTCCACTATCTTCACCAGCTATTGTTATAATAAGCTTTTAGATGGCACTGCATATTAGATATTTGTCAGCAAACGACAGTGTGTATGCAGGGAATATTTTTTTGTTGCCAAAGCATGTGGGTTGCGACAAGTGACAGAGGGGTTTCTGGGTAACCTGCACTTTTTAACTTTTTCCTGAAACTTAATCAGTCTCAGAGTAAAAAAATTCACGCTTCAGCAATGTAGAGGCAAAATCAGCAGCCACACCATTAAAAAAGAACTGTGAAACTCTATTGAAAGTGTTTTCCTACTAAGTTACTGTAGCTGTTCAGTTAAGAAAATCTTAATCTTAACAGCACTGAAGCATGAGCGACAAATCTGCAATTGTAACAATGGCAACTTCAAAGATCCCTTCAGCATTTAAAAAAAGTACCAAATCACCTGTAATCACACTAAAGACCAGCTTGTGTCATTATAATCTTATGGTGCATTATGATTTAGTGCACTGATTACATGAGCACAGTCCGAGTGCTGTGTACATGCATAAAAGCAGAAAAAAACAGGGCAAAACAGCACAAATGACTAACTACCTCCCCTGGTTACCACAAGTGTTGGCATGGCAACCAGCAGAGCTTGCTGGTAGGCAAAATCAGCCGTGTTGAAATAAATCTTGACCGCTCAGATTGCTTGGCTGGAGATGTCTTTTTGCTTTTGTATGAAGAAAAATAAGACATTTTGAATATTGACTAATTCACAGTTTATGTATTTGTTAAATGGTCTTCCTTCAGAATTTGTCTTTTTCTGTCTTTCACCTGTTTTCACTCTATTTCATGGAAACAACCAATACGTAATGTTTTCCACATGGTGCTTGTTTTGTATTACAAGCTGTTGGCAGGTCAAAACAAACAACGACACACTAGCCATTATAGATAAGCTCATATAAAGATAATAATAAAGTTAATAATAAACAAACTTCTAGGAGAGACTGGGTCAAGGTCCTACTGTTTATTTCTAGATGTTTACTGCAGCAAAAAGATCTGTTGCCTCCCGTAGCAGAGTACAGTGAGGCAAATGTTTGTACCATGCAAACAAATGCTAATTTTTCTGTAATATATTACACATAATAATCAGTGACATGCCTAAGAAGTGCATCGAATGATATGACGGCACATAAAGAATTTATAATCAGTACAAAAGCATAGACAAAGCATCACCCTCATACAGTTTGTGAATTCACATTTCTTGGTAGAGTGATTCTGAAGACAGGTATGTTTTTTTAGTTTTTCTGAAGTTATGTTAAAGGGGCTATATGTAGTAAATTAATGAAATCACTTAATAATAAATCATAAATAAATTTACTACCTTTTTGTCAACAGGCTGTAACCTCACTTAGAAATGAAGCACACGTCTGTTTTCTCTTTTGCTCGCAACAGCTTTGTTTTGAAACTGACACAGTTGGTTTTCATCCTATTAGACAGGTAAACTTTTTACAACATTTCACTTTCCACATTACTTCACCAACTTACGTGATCCATTTTACTGTCCTGTGTAGTCTTGGTTTTAGCTTGCAAAAAATGATGTAAAGGTACAAAGCAAATGTGGAGCGGTTTGTTTATACTAGCCAATATGGATGTAAGAAGGGTCAGCCAGCTAACGTTAGCACGGATCTGCGGTGTTTCCACATTTATTGCATGATCTCTGTATGAAAGCGGTTCTGTTTCAGATTATGCTTGCTCATGCTTGCTCATGAGTGCGAGCCGAGCATGCGTACGAGCACACAACTGATTGCAATCTCAAAACCACACTGCTAGTGACCTCTGAAAACTACATATTGCCCTTTCAAAGTTGCTTTGTAACTTCATTGGAAAACCTTCCATGTTTTCATTTTTAAGATGCTGTCCTCTGATTTAAGTGTGACGTAATTTTACTCCTTCCCAGGATGAAAATAGCCAGCTGGTACTCTCTCATCTCCTGTTAGTAATCTGCTAGGTCTTAAAAAATATTAAAGAGAACACATTTTGAGGAAGCAAAATAGAAGTAAAAAAAATTAAGTTTGAGAAAGTACCTAAAAACAGATTTCACTACCCCCAACCCTGTGAGACACACATAATCACAGATATAGTGAGATTACAAATCCTCGCCTTAGGCTTTGTTTCCTGTATCACACTATCATGGGCTGCTGTTGTGTAACCACTCTGTCTGTGTGTATGTGTGCACACAAACAAAAAATAAACTAATATTGTATTAAATGCGTGAAACTCATAATGAACCTATACAAATGCTCTCTCGCTGTTGTAACGTCTGAGGAAATGAAGCTTCAGCTTCTGGTACGTGCATTCAGCCTGCCGTTACATCATGTACAGGGATTCTCTATAAACACCCTTTTCAGTGTGTTTTTAATTAAAGAAAACAATGACTCCATAATAGAGTATGTGCTCTAATGGGAGCTAATAATTGCTTAACTCTTTATGCGTTTGCAAAATCATGGTAAGCTTGCAAAGCTGTTTTATTGACCAATTGAAAAAATGGGAGTGGCAGTGTCTTTCAAGCTGCTCCTTTTCTTCTGTTTCTTTGTTCACAGTTTGTTCTATAAGACCAGTCACAACGTTATTATTATGTCTTCTGTTTTGTAGCTGTTGATAACATGCATTTAAATTAGTTTTACAGCCAGAAAGACAAGTGCAAACAAGTAATTATCAATAAAATCAGCGTCTAATGATTCATGCGGGAGTGTATTCTCAAAGTGTTGTGTAGCTGTATTCTTGCACTTACTGTTGAATTTTCTCCAATTGAGTGGGCAAGTCAAAGCAGACTGGCTTCTGGATCTAGCTGGCTTGTTTTAAAACAGACCCCAGTCGGTCTAATCACCCACCTCCTCTCCTGAATTCATTCATACAGTTAGGAATCCACATAGACAGCACCGGCCAACCTTACTGCGTAGACCTACCTATAAAACTGCTCTAATATATTCCCACAGGAAGGCTTCCCACTCTATAATTTGTTGACTGCTGCAGAGGGTCTAAAGAGCAGCAATACTCTTAAATGCACTTATAAACAGAAGCACACATCAACACACACACACACACACACATATACATACACACACAATTGCCTTGAGAAAGAGTTGAGAGCGGTAGTCAGGGAGGCATAATTATAGATGGCATTGAATTTCCTGTTCTCTATGTGCAAATAGTATTTAGCCATGAGGGTTTGCTTACTTCACATGTTTACACCATGGCAGTGCTTTGCAGCAGGGTCACATTATTGTAGTCTGTCTGAATGTCTGGTCTGCAGTGGAGGCTTGACGAGCAGGGAGCTGTGTCACCGGTTTCTGGTTCCTTAGCTGGTTCCTTTTTTTTGTTGTTGTTGTTTTCAGGAATAGAAGGCGCTGCACTAGGGGTGTTTCAGAATTCTAACACCAGAGTCTACAAATGCTTTCACATGCTCACTTCGGGGAAGTGTAACACTCACTATGTTGCTTCTTCCAGTCCTCCACAAGCTCTGCAAACTGAAGCCTTCATACAGCTGATTTCTGACATCATGAGCTCAGAGTTAGACTGGCTGTAGGTGAGGGCTATGTGTTTGCTTGCAGATATGTGTTTGTGTAACAGACATGTATGTTAATGCATGAATGTGCGGCGCTCCCCATACCTGGAGCTGTTGTATTCGTTTCAGAGAGTAGATGGTAATTTAATATACTTCCCTGAGCTGGCTGTGAAACCTCATTACAAGCCCCTTTGCGGAAGAGAGTCCAGGGAGAAGGCACTTTGACCCCCACAGGGAGAGGGCACAGGAAGAGGGCACAGGGTGAGGGGGAAAAAGAGCAAGAGAGTGAAGACCTTGTTTGAGGTAAAATTTAGAGTCATAGTAAAGGGTGACGTGAGGAAAAATGGAGAGCAAAAGCTCACCTTTAGTGACACAAACTAAAGGAAGAGACAACAAGGTGTGTCCCAGTACAGCAACAGAACAGCTTCAGTGTTACATAGCATTGATTCTGCATGTCCCTGAACTCTACGTGAGGTTTGAAAACCATTCTTTGCAAACATGTGCCCTAATTTTGTGTTTTGATGATGTTAGTGGAGAGCACTGGCTAGCACGTTGTTCCACGATCTCCTGTAGGTGTTCATTTTGGTGAAGATCTGATGACTGCGAGGGCCTTAGCGTATAATTTGCATAATTGTAATACTTATTAAACCATTCACTTATCTTCGTACCTCGTATGGAAGCATTTGCATCTATTACGTGCCTTTCTATTTTCTATGTAGATTTGTCTCTCGGAAGAAAATGAGGGAGAAAGTGACCGTCGAAAGCAGGGTGGAAAGGGGGAGAGAAGCAAATAATGAGATTGAGGTTGTGCAGGTTGATAAGAGGAGAGAGTTTACCTTGTTTAATTGAAGCTAGCGCAGTGCCTCTTGTGATTCTGGCCTTGTACATTCCTCCACTGTGCAGAGTGTTGAGATTGACAGAGTGGAGGAGAGAGAGACAAAACGAGGCAGGGGTGCAGAGGAAGACAATATGATGTGCCTCAGTGGGAAATGGTTAGGAGGAAAGGGGGGCAAGGGTAAAGCTAAAGCTATCTTGTAGATGTTATCAGGTTAAGCCACCCACCATTGGCTGTCACCATGGTGACACCATGGTAACCGCCAGGTGTTCAACCAGAGAAGGAACAAGACCTTGCTTATGTAAAGGGGCTTCCTCTGTTTCCTCCCTCATTATTTCTGTCTTATTCTGAGTTATTCTCAAATGTGTTGTTTTATTTGTGTGCATGTAATATAATAGGTTTGCGAAGTGAAAAAGCCCAAAGTTCATCCCAAAGGGAAGTTACCATCTACTACAGAAAACATTGCTCCTGAACTGCCTGAAAACAGCTCGATTGTAGTTCAGCCTTCCGTGAACAAGTTGAGTCACTAGCGGCTAGTCAGATACGCAAACAAAAACGCTGGTGGAGAAACACACTGAGTTGTAGCACACACAGTGACAAGACGTCCGTCCGCTGCCTCCCCTCACTCCCACTCTCCTAACAGTACATTTGCAAAGTCATGCCACTCGGCAGCCATCTTGGCAATGCCTCCAGGCAGCTATTTCGAACTAACAAGACCTGGTCCTACCTGGATGAGTGGGGAGAGAGCCAGAACTGCACTTATACTGGTCACCGGGACATAAAAACTACATGAATAGAATCACCAGTAAAATCTAATAAAAATCACTGAAAAAGTTTGAGAACTTTGCCCCAAAATAAGGTTGAAAAAGCGTTTTTCCCAACCGATTATATTTCTGCTAGGCATACCACGCATGTGCAGTAGAAGTAAAACAGAGCCAGACAGTGGAACCACGCGATTGGCTGGTTTCCCATTTTGGCTGTTAAAAGCAGACTATTGGCTTTCATGCAGGAGGGGCTGTATAATCACCACCTTTGCCGTTACAGGCTTTCCCCAGATATGTATTGAGGAGGTGATTGAGTGGCATGCCTCCTCTATAAAACATCTCTGACATTAGGCAGTCAGTGCACATAAAGTTGTTATTGTGGTGTAGAGACAGTGCATAGTTAAAATGTTACATATGAAAGATAAATTTGTTGCAAATTAATAACTTACCACTGAAACTCTTGCTTCAGTCTAGGTTGCAAAGCTGGTTTGGGAACATGTACAGCTGAACTGAAGCCATGCTCAGGGCCTGTCCTACACTGCTTCTAATTGGCTAGTTGTCCTTTGATAGGTACTGCACATGTGCAGCTTCCAACAAAAATTATAGAAATAATGTGCTTCACTTGGTAGCTAAAACAGCGCTGTCTTGTGTGTTTATATTAGGGCTGGGCATGTTAACGCGTTACTATTGCGTTATCGCGTTAATGCAATAATTTATGTAGACAATTATTTTATCGCACTTTAATGCAGTTTTTATTATAATTATTAGTATTATTTTGCAAGTCCATTGCTCACTGGCTCTGAATACACATACAGTCAAACCATGGGTCACAGGAGGGGTGGGATGTTGATTAGCGTGCAAATCACCCACCCAGACAAGCAGTGGAGGGAGGCTTCAGCAGACTACGTTGGATCCAGTGGTGGGACAAGTAGATAATCAAAAGCATGACAAGCAATCAAATGCCATAGTGAAGTGGATAGCTGCATGCCAATAGGTAAAACTCACAAACAGTGAGGATCAGCCTCTCTTCCAATGATTTGTGCAGCCCGTCGCATACAAAAAAGTTCAAGAAAATTCTACTTCGGCAGCAGGCGTGTGCATGAGGCGATCACAACTGCAACAGTTTCATGCAACATGGCCGCTTGTCACTACGCCTTGTGCTCAACCACTTCACCTCACTCTAACAGGGACACTTGCTACTGAACATAGACTCTTTATCCTGCTGTCTGATAAAAAACAAGACAACAGATTTATATATGCTAACCTGTTTCTCAGAAGGTGCATGTTATTATGTTACGATTGTGGCTCTGGACTCTGATGGCAACTTGTTTTAACAAGCTAGATAAAACATTAATGATTTGATTACATTAATGTTCAAGTTGAGATTTACAATAAATACTTTATTGCTACTATGTATAGGGAATTGCATTTGCGATATTATCGCGATTTGGTAGAATGAGATTTTGTAATTGCAAAGGCTGTGATCACGCTGTGGTCACATGACACGCGAGAGTAAAGCAGTCTGCAGAGAGGAAACATAAACTTGGCACGCTACGCTGCACCGTGACTTGTTGTACAATGGCTTCTGGCTTGACAGAACCTGACACTACACAAACTTTACTGTCAAACTGGGAATAAAATTAGCACCCACCAAATGTAATTGTTGGCGGTGGCGGGTGAAATCGTTGGGTCATGCGCCACTTTGGCGGACAGGAAAATGCACAACAGAAAGACACGTCTAGTAGGTTAGCGTATTGTTCGGTATTGTTGCAATCAGCACACACACACACACACACACACACACACACACACACACACACACACACACACACACACACACAAACACCAGTCAGCTCAGGGAATATCTGTGAAACGGCGTTTCAAAGCAAACTGATCAGTCCAGAAGACGTCCAGTCTGTTAAGCCAGTGCGCTGCTTACCAGCAGCATCAGGCGGTTGCGTGGGGGGACTCCGTTGTTGTCGGAGGATTACTAAACTGGTCTATTAGACGCGAGAGGCGTCACTTGGTGTTATTTTCATTTGCCAACTTTGGGATTGAACCTTAAACTGAGTTTATTTTTTGTTTGCTTGCAGGAATACAGAAAATGAGGTTTTTGTTGACAGATAATTCGCTTACTGTATAATACACTGTGGTATACTTTGTGTTTCTTGTCGTCTGTAGGTAGGCCTGCCTGATATATATTTAATGCTATGACTTGAGTCAAATTATCTTTCTCTGAAATTATTGAAATTTGATACTACCTCGCTATATTGGTAAAAACAAATCGTAATTAGATTATTTTCCAAAATTGTTCAGACCTAAAATGGAATACTACTGGTGAAAACCACTATTATTATTGCATTTTTGTGTACATACCAGTACTTTTGAGTAAAAGTGCACAATACACTACTTCAGAATTCATTATTCAATTTTGTGTCTAACACAATATTGTAATATTTGTAAATATTTGATTAAATCTTTTCATGTGACAATACTGAAAAAATGACAATTTGCTACAATGTATAGTAGTGAGTGTACTCTTTGCTCGACTGCATATGTTTGCATACAGTGTGTATTTATAAACAAAAATGGAAGCTCAAGGCTATCAAGTTCATCTGATCTCTTACAAGCAGCTTTACCCATATGATCTGTGTGTTTGTGGGGTCAGTGTTGAGGTCAATGTATGAGTATGTCTTGTTCTGTACATATGCGTCTCTGTGTGGCTCTTCCATTCTTAAACCTATAAGCTGATTTGATAACGTGCTTACAGAGATCTCGGTTTCAATCCCTTGGTGTTAGCTGTGTTACATCACAGCAGCCGGCTCTGTCTATGAGTATGTGTGTATATGTATACACGTGTGTGTGTGTGTGTGTGTGTGTGTGTGTGTGTGTGTGTGTCGCTCAGTGTAGAGGGCTAACAGACGCTCTGCACATGGTAACACACTAGAAACAATGACACACACGTGCCTGTGCCATGCGCACACTGCATGCCAGACACACATACACAGTAAGCAAAAGCAAACACACAACACAGACCTTTGCTCTGTCTCTTAAAGGCATACTGTACGGCTGCTAAACGCTGCATGCCAGTTTAATAATAACTTCTGAATGTGTTGAACTGTATATGCACGGTATGCTAGTAGGTATGTGCGCTCAGAGGACATTCCAAAGTTGAGAGTGGTAAAGGTGGGGACACACATTATGATTGTTTGGCTGATTATTATTATGATTTGTGTGTCATAAGTGAGTGGAATAATTTGTCCAGAGTCAGAAGGTAGTGATACTTACACTGTATGTGGTGTTTAATTGGGCTGCAAGTAATGACTATTTTGATAGTCAAATAATCTGTCAGTGATTGAAATGAATAACTGACTAGCTGGAAATCAGTCCTGTCATGGACCAAACCGATACAGTAAGAAATAACTGTGTGCATTGGTGTGCATTTCATCCATCTGTGCAGCCGATCTGCTGTTAACGAGACATATCATTTATCTAGTTACAGAGTAGCTCACACACCCCGGGACAAACTGACACAACATTTTTATACAAAGAAAGGAATAACATAACAAATTTGTAGTAAACATGGTTTCAAGTTTATACAGTTTCCCCTAACTCAACAACTCACAAAACTCAAAAGATTTTTTAAACGGAGTCTAGGGACAATTAGCTGCCTCAAATACTCATGCGCAGGTTTAGAGGACAGAGATCTGATTAAGAGGATTGTTGCGTATAATAATTATTTGCAAGTTGTTTATCAAGGGAAAATGTATAGAAAATGTTAATGCTCATAACGTGACTTTTAACATTATAGATAGTAAGCTTTTGCTAACTATCTTACCAAAACCAGTCTTCATCATCCAGAGAGCTAATGTTGCGTGCCTTCTCTTTAGATGTTCCAGCATAACTGGGGTGTCCCCATGCAAAGAAAGGTCAGCTTTGCAGATGTTGCATTTAAGAACCCTTTTGGTTGAGCGAAGAGTGAAAGGGTCCTACACACTCCAGTAAGATGACGGTGACACTGTGGCCCAATAATTACAATTGTTGGCAACTAATTTCATTGTTGTTTTTTGTTAATAATCTCTGTTAGTAATCTATAGCGCAGTGTACTGTGAGTGACAACAATCCAGTTCATCAGGGTTCAGTACACACAGCCACAGCTAAGTTGAAGTTCAGTCAACTCCTGCTCTCAAGGAAGAGTTTGGAGTCCTTGCTGCAGCATCTCTCCATTTGCCATTTCTTTTAAAATGAACAGTTTTCTGTCCAGAAATGCAGCATAAATTAGTAAGGCCAGCAGTTTTTGTATGTCCATTTGTCCTGTTTCCACCTTTAAAATGTTGTACACCTCACAATGTCAATGCCCTAGCTGCTCCAGAGACGCTTTTTCAGCAGCTGACTCTGACCTCCGACCTCCATAAAGGGGATCGAAGAGAGAAGGCATGGCCATTCAGAGCCTCAGACTATTAGGGATTTATTAGTATACTTGACTGTTACCACTGACTGCTGGGATGAGCTATTCAGGGCATGTTGCACATTTTTATGTTCCAAGACTAGATGTTGTAACTGTGTTCATGTTTTGTGGGCTGTTTTTCACAGTGAGAGCTGCATTCAGTTGTGTTGAAATTACAAACATACCCAGTGTCATTCAGAAATCATAACAATCTAAATTTACTTTTCACATTTCCACAAAAGTAAATTTACTTTACAGAACTTTAATTTTAGTCTCATAATAATGTACATTTTCAAAACAATTACACCTGGGGTTACTTCTACAGAAAAAGGAAAAAGCCAAAACATCTGGCTTGTGAGTGGTAAAGATGAGAAGGAGACAAACTGCCAGTAAGGGACAGGACTGGGAACCAAACACAAGGAAACAGGGAGTTAGAGGAGAGGAGAGGAAGTTGGAGAGACAGATGGGAGTTGATCCTGCGGAAGGACACTCCTCAGGGTCCTCATATCCTTCTCCTGTTTCCTATTAGACGACTTAACTTGAACCTGCGTGCTTCCGGATTTGACTGTGTTTAATGTGACATACGGGACCGTTGCTTCATAACACAATTATTGTCTGTTTCTCACATACAGTTCTAACATTTCTACCTCGTGTTTTTCTGTGTTTTAGATAAACCTGCGGCTTATTTTAGTCAGCGGGAAGACGAAAGAATTCCTCTTCTCTCCCAACGACTCTGCAGCAGACATTGCCAAACACGTCTATGACAACTGGCCGATGGGTGAGTAGCTCCATTTAGATATTTCAGTAATCTCTATTTTATAATGTTAGCAGTTTTGTATACAGTTGGGTAGCTTAATCTGTGATGCATCATATGTTTTAAAATGATAATATAGTTTATAGCTTTATTACAAGTACAAAGCACAATATCCTTGCCTTACAATGACTAGCATGTCTGCTTCACATTAACTGCTAAGTGTAAACATTTACCAGATTTTGGTATGTAGGGTCTGATTATAATTAATGCAACTTTTCCCCCCAAATTCTACACGTAGATTATATACTATTGACCATTTTGTGATATTTTGTAATATTACATAAGCATAGCTGCAGTGTGTGTACATGAGCAGTAATTGCTAACAATGTAGCTGCTATTGCACTTGGAAACCAGATGATCTGACTTAGGGTTAGATTATACCCTAATTCTATTATAAAAAATAGTGTGTGTGTAGTGTGTATGTAGATATATATATCATTTTTCTTTTCTTTTTTTTCCCCCAACAAAGTTAAAGGCAGCTGAGGAGCTGCTACACGGTCTATCCATAGAGTTGAGATCACATTCAAAGCCACTGCTGATGAATATCTGTATAGCAGTGTGGGAATGTGCCAATCTTTGGTGTAGGGTAATTAGGGTGCGCTCCACCTTTCAGGCTGATTATCATTTCATAAAGGAATGTGGGAACAGCCACCACCTCTCTGTAATACACCCACTCCCTAAACGCTGCTACACCAGTGTTGCAATTCATTTGATACTGCCGACCTTACACCACCTTCAAATCTGAACCGACTTTTCCTATGATGCTTTGAATGTCGTGCAGTTAAGAGAAGGCCACAAGTGCATGAAAAACTATAAATTATACTGATAAACTCCGATTCTCTGTGACAAGAGGAGATTCCCTTTCAGTCCTTTCAGCCCTGTGCTCCTCCCAGACAACAGATCTGAACCCTGTGAGACCCAGAGCAGCCACTCAGTCAGCACCAACACCCTCCGCTCAGCCAGAGACAAACATCTGGCGGCCAGACTCTGCTGCCATGCAACTCCCCCCGCTGTTTTCCCTCTCATTTGATGCCTTCACTTTTGTCTTTCGCTCTTCCCAAGCCACACCTCGTGTTCTGTTGCTTTGAATGTCTCTCACATTCTGTAGTGCATCCCACAAAGATCACATTATTATATATTCTGCTTGTAAAGGTCTGAAATAAAGGCCCTAAATGTCTCAAAATATCTTCAGTGCGGTTGTTGGGAGTGTTTTTGTTTCACCATGCAATGACTGATTTCTTATCATTACACTGTATACAGAAAATGACATTGACACAGAACAGGGGTAACGGAGCTTTGAATTCAAAACGTATTCATAACATATGTCACACAACATTTAAATTCCTTACTTATACCTTCACTTTGTTTAGAGCAAATTCAAGGTTGTGAAATGTAATTAGTGAACCTGTATGTTCTGTTTATAAATTATAGATTAGACAATAATGACGAGGAGAATGTTTTATGAGAAAGAGGTTACATTATGTGGAAATTTAGATAAAAATGAAGAGAAGGAAAACAAAGAAGACATGAGCAGGAAGGGGAAAATACATGAAGCTGGTCATCTGTCTTTCTCCATGTTGATTTTTCTCTCTTCCCCTCTGTCTCTGTCCCTTTTTTCTTTCAGACTGGGAGGAAGAGCAGGTCAGCAGTCCTAACATCCTGAGGCTGATCTACCAGGGCCGCTTTCTACACGGCAACGTAACACTAGGAGGTGAGAAAACAGAAAGTACACCTCCTGCTCGTAGACGTACACCCAAAATCACAGCAGAGTGTTGCTGGAAAGTTCTTTGCTGTTCTCATCCCTTTCCTGAGCCGCCGAACAGAGGTACCTCAGTGCTCTGGACAAGCCTGCTTTGACGGGGGAGAGGGAGGAGAGAGGAAATACTGCAAAAAGAGACTGGTCAGGAAAGGGGCAAGACTGGTGCTAGAGTAGCAGCACAAAGAAGAGACAGAAAAGGGATGTTGGGGGGATGGGGGAGGAGGTAGGGGAGGGATCGTGAAAATGAATGCCATAAGTGAAGAGAAAAAGATGATGTCCTACTTCACTGCTCCCCGGCTTTTAAGCTTTTTCGTCTACTTAACCCAATTTTGATTTGACTGTTTTTTTGTGTGGTTAATGGGGTTATGGCCGTCCCTAAACCTTTTACACTCATCCCATTACTGCCATCTATCTGATAATTCCCTTATCGGTGGTTTAACATGTTTGCACACTGACATGGAATCCTCTTATTGAAGTCGAGCCAAAACTCCCTGTGGTTTTGAAACGTAAACACAACACACTTTTTCGGGCAGTTTCGGGCAGTTACAAGCATTACAAGTAAGATATCAACTATAATGTGTACATTGTGTTAAGGAATTTAGTAACCTTTACTTGTTTATTACAAAGCAGTAGTTAGAATACAATACAATTTGCTTAGCTTCCTGGCAGCCATTGATTTCCATTCATTTTGCTGTAAAAATCAGCTCCCTAATAGCTTTAGATAAATCACAGTGAACATCATGCTTTTGATATCAATATGATAATATAGTATAGTATATCACAATATAGCAAATGCACGAACAATCACTGATGTTCAAAGCAAATACTATGTTCCAATGTTGTTCATTACATAAGATCAAACTTTTCCTGTGTGTAAAATAAAAACTGTTAACAGATGATTAAATTGATTTGGAAAACATAACGTATTGTGATCATGTCATCGCAATACATTTCAAGAGTTTGATGAATTGAGCAATGCACAAATAGTTCAAACTACTCTGAGGAAAAAAAATAGATAGGAACAGCCAATCACCCTATGTGAATAAAACTGACATCGGTTTACATGAAGATTTCAGGCCCGTTCCTTACCTGCAACAGATTAGTCTGCAACAAAATCACCTCACAGACATATATTTTGACTCCTTCAGCTATAGTTTATTATTTCATGAAGTAGCTTAAATGTAGATTGTAGCTTTTCATCTCTATTGTAGCTTCAGTGCTGCCCAGCTCTTTCCAGCGTAGCATAATTTGTACTCTGCAAGTTGAAGATGATAGTGATGGTGAATGACCTTGTAAAAACACATGTACTGTAGTTCACTGAACAACCTTTTACATTCTCTCTCTCTCTCTCTTCTCCCCTGCTAGCTCTCAAACTGCCCTTGGGGAAGACCACAGTGATGCATTTAGTTGCCAGAGAGACTTTGCCTGAGCCAAATTCCCAAGGTAACCAGCTCTCTGTCTCCTTTCTTTCCTCTCAGTGGGCCTTTCACACGCTCAACAACTTTAAGCGTTTTGCTCCCAGCAGTTATTTATCTCTACACATGGGTTCTGTTTAAGGAACAGCCATTGGTGCAAATAATTGGCTCCCTTAAGTGTATCCCCAAGATACAGCACACTCTGTTGAACATACAGCTAATATAAATCATATTAGGTGACTGGCCTTTGTGACTGTGTAGTAGAAGGTATTGGGGGTGATTTCAACTGTGGATTAGACCAATAGACTTGAAATTGATCTAAGTTCACTGATTGCACATAGTGCTCCAGTTATAGACCATCTTTCATTAGCTATGCATTCTGGTTAAAAAAAATCCCATGTTAAGGTAATGAAATGGAAATGTGTCCTTTGGTGAGTCAAAGTATAATAATAAATAATAAAATAACCAAATACCACACAGTGAAACATTGGTCTATTCTGATGAAGCATGCAGGATGAAAACACACACACATATATATATATATTTATATAAAAGGTGGTTTTTGCCTTTGTCAAAAAAGACTAAATGCGTTAAATGGGAGATGGAAACACTTTTTTCCTGATCAGCTGTTTCTGCTGTCGACGTCTAGCCCTGTTGTTCTGAGGTTCTGCATGCCTCCTGAGAATTTCACGCACCTCGCGGCTGGTAATGCTCATTTATGCTGAGAAAAAAGAGGTTGATGCAAATCTCGGCAGGTAGCCTTCATCTGTTCTGCTGAATTATGCATTCACCTCTTAAAGGTCCTTTTCAGATACTTTGCTCTGCTCGTTCATAAAATAAATATTTCAAATCATTTATCACCGTTGATGAACCCCACAAAGGATATTATAACATTTAAAAGCAGTATTTGGAGGTGCATGAAATTCTCAGCGGGCGTAATCGTAATTGTAACATCTGGCAGAAAAATCGCAATTATATATTTTTCCCCAAATCGTTCAGCTATTTATAGTGTGTGTGTGCGTGCGTATGTATGTATGTACCTCTAGGATCAGTGTTTGTCTTGATGATGATGATGTGTGTGTTTGTTCCCAGGTCAGAGGAACAGAGAGAAGACCGGGGAGAGTAACTGCTGTGTCATTCTGTAAATACACGCCTCCACCGCCGGCCCTCCAACCTTCTCATCCGTTCTCGTCCTCAGCAATCCTGGACCTAACAAGCTTGTCCCCTGTCCTGGAGCCTGTTCACTGTGCGGATATGCTTTCAGACAAATGCACAAACACACACACACGCACACACACACACCTCTTTTTTTTCCCTCTCACACACTCACACAGACATAGAAAGTAGACAGCAGGCTCAGGCTGATCCAGGACGCAGAGTTGAGGAGCAGGAAATTGATTAACGATAGAGCTGATTCATTTGTTGTACTTGATTTGTTATCATAACTGAGAATCAGAGGAAGGAACTGGAATTGCATGTGTATATTTTTCTTTTTTTCTTAATGCACACCTTTTTAAGCCTTCTGCCATAATACACACACACACACACACACTAAACATACACATCTTGGCTAGCCACCCTCAGCCGGGCTGTTTCTAACTGGCTCCTCATTCTTGCTGGTTGTCACAGTAATTAATGCAGTGCCCAAGTTTGTGTGTGTGGCCTTGTTTTCTCATACAGACCGCTGACATTTTTAACCACTAACAACATACCAACACACATATATATATATATACACACATATACCCTGTCTACACATCCAACCATATGTGCTTGTGTGATCTCCCTCGGTGCAGCAGACAAAGCTCAGATGTGCCTGATCAGAACTCAAACTAGGACACACAAACACACACACACACACATACACACACACACACACACACACATATATATGTATATATATATATATATATATATATATATAAAATCGCAAGAAAATCACATACATATACACACCTGTGTCCTTTTTACTGCCCTCGTCTGCATGTGCCTTTAAAGGTCACAGCAGAGAAATTATTCCTTTTAGTCTGCAGAGCGCTGTACAGAGCAAACACATCCTACTCTTTCAGTTGTCATATTTTAACCAAACAAACAGACAAATAACCAGTGGCGGTGGTTGTGTTTCGGTTATTTGTTTGTCCATGACATTTGTGGCTGTGTTTTTACAGTCCATGCATTTTACTGACCGACCAGTGTTGTGATTAATAAAACGTCATGTCAGTCCCCACCCTCCCCGATGTACCATCCCTCTCCTTGCAAGGAAAGGCTCATTGTGCTCTTTTTAAAAAAAACAGTGTTGTGATGGGTCTGTCTCTTGAGAATTGCTGTTCAAGCAGGGAAATGAACACAGGATGAAAATGTTCCCTTTTTGTCTTAATTCGCTTCCTACTCTCCTTAATTCCCTCTTCGCATTAATAAATCCATTTTGCACAACTGAAGCATGTGCTCCTTCATCAGATTAAAAATGTATAAAACGTTTTTTGTTTTATTTTATATTTTTCCAATGGAAGTAATGTTCCAAACGAAGGTAACATGTAGAATATATTTAATATGAATCTTATATAGAACATGATGACTCTACATCTTGTTGATACACAGTATATTGGTGTTTAGTCTATGATTGTGTATATGGTTAGCTTCTAGCCAGTTCACAGTCTCTCGCTGACAATGTCTTGTGCTTAACAGCAGCAAAACCTCCCTAATCATCCACCAACTATATTTTTATTTTCTTTCTTTTAGTGTTCTTTTATTATTTTTTTTCATTTGTTTATAATTTAATGTAATCCATTTTCTTTGTGGTTTTTTGCTTTAAAGATTTGCTTTGTAACAGCACTAGGTCTTAAAAAAATATTGTTTATATTGATCAGGGTTCAAATCTGTACAGAGATAAACGTTTTCAAAAAATTGTAAATAGCACTAATGGTCCCTCCCTCCCCCCTCCAAACTTTAAAATGGAATACATCTGTAATCTAAATAAAGGTTATTGAAGTGCATTGCCTTTTGTCATGATTTACCACACATAAATCAGAAATCTCTTTGAGTATCACATGATTTTGACAGCCTACTATTACTGACACACAGCAATGAATTTAAAGGGCCTCACTGGACTGTCAACAAGAATTTCAACAGATGGCTGAATCAGATGAGGTGATGTGACTTTCTGAAAAATACATGGAAGTGGAATGTAAAGGATTTCTGCTGAAATTATTTTTGATAGTCTGTTTGTTTGGAAGCTGTAAGCAGATTAGGTTTGGGAAGCTGTTTCATTTTTGAAATGAAGTTGACATTTCATTTGAAGTTATGAAGTACATGTAAGAAATACTTAATCCCAAGTAAATTTCTTCATTCAGAATTGTGCCTAAGTGAAAGTACAGTGTGGAATATTGTTTTTCTTTCCTGCCCCATCATTCATCTCATGACACCCCAGATTTATCTGATGATCCCCATTACCATTTAATCTACCTAACTGTACACAGAAGTAGTTAAAATGTGCTCAGTAAAATGGTAATTATGCATTAATGCATCAGAATTAGCAATATAAAAATATTACACTGGTCATTTTTCTACAGAATAAGTAGTTTTATATTTGATATTTTAAGTACATTTACATGATAAAACAATATGTACTTTTACCTAAGTAGAATTCTGAGTATTTCTATCGTATTACTACTTTTACCTGAGTAAAGGATCGGAATTTTTTACCACTGTGTAGTATTTTTAAAAGTAAAAAGTACATTTCCATCTGAAATGTAATGGAGTGTAAAGTATACAGTAGCAGAAGGTAAAAACACTCAAGTAAAGTACAGGTAACTGACAAATGTACACCTACTTTACACTTCAGCACTGTGTGTAGGAATATGTTTAATGTGAGTTGACAGTCAAGAGATTCAGATCATCTCAACTTCACAGACTTACTAAAGCTTGTCTTTTAAAAAATTAGATTTCTTCATTTCCACCGACTCAAAATTTAAGCTGATAAAGTCTTAAGACAATAAAGAATAAAATTAAACTGCATCATTTTTCTGTGACAACCATGTGATGCTGTTAGGTCATTTGTCCAGTATGCACAACAGTCAGTAGGCCAAAGTGCAGCAGTGTGGTACACAGTACAGTTCCGCCTAGAGCAGGTTTCCAGACGTGCTTTGCCTCATGTACTTTGCTGATGACACACTGAACAAACAAGAGATGTGATATTGTGAGGACAATATTTAATTGAAGAAATAAAAATTGGCGTCTAGGTTTTTTCTGATGTTGCAGCACAGTATGGGGGTAGATTGGCTTTGCTAGGAAGTTATTTTTTTAAAAAGATGATGACTGCACTTCTGTTGCCTTCAGTGTAGGTTTTTCCTCTCCTCCCCATTTTACCCCTCCCTCCTCTCCTTCTTGCAGTCATGCTGTGTCCACACAGTGACTGTAATGTGGGCCAGATATTCAACATGAATACAACTATTCTTCTGTTATTTAGACACACACACACAGTCACACACACACATACATAGAAGGAGTGTGTGTGTGTGTAGACGGAGAGGATTGTGGTTACAGTAGTACCACTCACAACAGCTCATTCTGTTTGTGTGACATTAAACCACTCAGTATTGCTGTTGCCTGGCCTCTGAACAATGCGCCAGTCTCTTTATAAACACAAATCATTGTTTCAAAGGTAGTGTGAGTCTCCATGAATAAACATTTTGCAGCATCATTTAAATATTTGTGACAATACAATATTTATAATTTACAATAGTGACACTTACGGCTAGAGTGTAAACATTAATAAAACCAATATGTTTCCATGCGTCTGCTAAAATAACAGGGTGTAAAATGAATAGGACTGGCAGGGTGGGCATTCATGCGGAACCCCTTTTTATAATATAAACATTAATTACTAATGTTCGGATGGGTAACAACCAAACAGCATGGCAAGATTTGATTTTCTCTGTTCAGTGTGTGGCCCATCACAGACCACTGTAAGGTTTGAGGATGTTGCCATCTTCTGGCAAAATACCTGTGTAGCAACATTATAACCACCACTCTATAAATTCACACTGTAGAAGGTGCTTTCATAAATAAGCGGCATATAACCTGTGTGACATATGTTATTTTAGGTAGTTGATTTAGTTATAGTTATTTTTTTTTAGTTTTTTTGGACTGAAGGTAAGCAAGCATATTATGTACTTTTAAAGTTACTTGATATTATTACATTTCTTCTTTATTTTTATTTGAGTTGGGAGGTCCTTTTTATAATTCATAATAAAAAAAAAATATATATATATATTTTTTTTTTCTGGCTCATTTTATTTGAGGTAATGAAGCTGCCTAATAATTGTGAGCATTTTGATATAAGGTCTTCTTCACTTTCATCACACTCTCCCTCATTACACAAATACAAATCACCTGAAATGATTAACTCCAATGAGCATTCAAGTTTATGTGGTTTTGGGTTTGGAAAATGTGCATAGAAATAATGATTCAGTCAGAATTGTTAACTTGGCTAATAATTATGCATGCTTTGTTGAGGCTACTTCCTGTCCCATATTCCACATATTCCTGCTGAAAATCCAAAAATAATATATTTGGATGAACTGAATAAGAATAGTGTGAATGTATATGACTCTTTTAAAATGTTAAAAGCCTAGTAAATATCATCATCATCATCATCATCATCATCATCATCATCATCATCATCATCATCATCATCATCAACCTCATTAACACAGATTTCCAGCAATAATAATAATGCTACTTGGTCCCATTTAAGTACAGCTTCCCTGAGGTTCTATCACCATAAGATTGGTTAAAATTAAACTATGTCAATGTTGTCTCTCATTATGAGTTCATAAACTTAAAACTGTATAGCACTTCTTAACAGTTCAGTTTGCAATATGACTTAGAACAATGTTGTTTTTGTTTTTTAAACACATGAAATTGACTGGTAAATGCAGAATGGCTTCCTGTTTTGGACTTTAGGCACTACCCGTATACATACACAGAGTGAAAGCAGGACACAAAGAGGTAACACTGGCTTGTTTTTTCAGTTTAATTTCTTTTCATGTATATTACCATACATACTAAAGCAAACATTTATTAACAACCAAACAAGGTCACGGACCACTTGTCATTGTGACTTGGTGATAGTGAAAATTTGACCAGGCTTCATTGGCATTACATCCCGTCGTCTCTGGACCCAGTGTGTCAATATTTGCTTGATTTCCTTGGTTCTCAGACAGTAGATGAACGGGTTGATCAGTGGAGGGAAAAGACTATAGAAGAGGGTGGTGACTATACGCTTGTCAGGGGTCATTTTCAGGTTAGGGAAGAAAGGTGTTATGTAGACAAAGAAACGTGGTATGTAGTAGAGTGAAATGATACAGCCCTGGGTGGCACAGGTAGAGAAGGTCTTCATTCTGCCCTGAGGAGAACAGCAGTTTAGGATTAAAAGGGGAATAATAAAACATACAAGCAGAAAATATGAAATTTAGAAGAAAATCAGTTGCTGAGCAAATGACAAAATGTTTCTTAGAATTTATAATCTTAATTATCAAAGTATCTCAGCATTTGATAATATTGTCTCACCTGTCCATTGCCCATGCGCAATACTGAGATGATGATGCAAATGTAAGAGAAGATGATGAAGGCTAAAGGGCCGTAAAGAATAAACATTGCACCAGCAAAGGCGGCGCTCAATTGTTGGCTGGGGTCCCCACACACTAGAGCTGTAAGAGACAACGTGTCGCAGAAGGCATTTATGATTTGGTTGGGCCCACAAAACGGCAACATGGCAAAGTTGATGCTGCTACTGCCAGGGAAGATGTGCGCCAACACCCAGCAGGAGAGTGTAAGGCGTGACATGGTTTTGTTTGTCATCATCATCGGGTATCTGAGGAGAGAAATGGAGGCAGAAACAGAAAGAGCGATGGGTAGGAGAGAGGAGGAAAGAAAAAAGAGATTGTTTGCAGTCTTTTTGCAGGACTTAGAGGTGAGACTCCTCAAATTGCTATTTTGATTGCTATTTTATTTTTACCTGAGTGGAAAGCAAACAGCAAGATATCGGTCCAGGGCCATGGTCAGTAAAATCAGGGAGTTCAAGGAGCCAAAATAGTGGATCATGTGCTTTTGAAAGAGGCAAGTGTGAAAGCCAAGACTCCCGTCATTTGACCAGTAGCGAGCAATTAGTTTGGGTAAAGCCACTGTGGTAAAGCCTGTAGGCAAAAGAAAGAAAGTGAAGAGAAAAATTAGAAAACCCAAAGGCAAAGCAGAACACTGTGATGTGAGAGTATGCCTGTTTTTCTATAATGTCTTCAACTTTTACATTTTAAAAAATCACATAGATTCAATTTCAGCATCACACTCATTTTCAAACATATGATGTCAATCTAACATTAAAAGATTAAAACTAAAGGGAAGGCAGATTCATACGGTTCGGTATACACTCCACAGCATGAAATCCTTAACACCAGTTATTAGAAATAAAACCAGGAACCTAATTGATTTTTACACCAATATATAATTTTATACTTATAACAACCATTTGACTGCAGTTCAATTGCTGTTTTTTGTTGTTTATTTATTGTTTATCTCATATTTCCTGGTCAAGTCTAGAGACTGCTGTGCATCAAAAGATCAAGAGGGTAGCTCTTATTGAGATATTGAATCTAGGTTGCCTCTGTTATTCTCAAGATCACCAACAATAATTTATACAATCACTGAGAAATGTCAATGTTAACTGTTTCAAATAGCTAAGTGATTGAATGTTAAATATTTTTTATGAAAGCAGTGTCACGCCTAATATACTAGCTCCTGAGATTAAGCAGTGTATGCCAGGAAACACAAACAATACCATATTTACCAATATCTGAGAAGGCCAGGCTGACCATGATGATGTACATGGGCTTCTGAAGACTGTGGTTTAAAACAAAAACCACCAGCAGCAGAAGGTTGCCCACCACTGTTGTCATATAAAGGAAGAAGAAGAACCATGCCACTAAGTCAAAATACTCCGGCTGCAGACTTGGGAAGCCCACAATAACGAACTCTGTCACACGGGTGTAGTTCTCATCCACCTGAAACATACTGGAGGCAGAGGTAGGCAGATAATACAACCAGTACAGAATAGAACATGGCTGAGATAGACTGTGTTTGAAATGTATTATAAACTGTCTTTGAGGTGCATGTCTGTATTTACCTCACCGGACAGCCTTGACGGTGTGACAAACACAAGCAGCAGCCTCTCAGTTATATAAAGATTTTGTTACACACGGGAAAAGCAAAGTGTGTTAATACATCTTCATCCCAGATGAGACAAAAAAGCAGCACACTCAGGTCGTCCAAGTTACCTTCCCATAACAACTCATAGTAAGATATTGTATTCTCTTATTTTTCACTAAATCCCGATGGTTTTCTGACCAGTGATGCAAAATTTAATATATGGATGACACAAAGTCAGTGTTTTATGAATAGTACTGTTTTCATTGCAATTCCCAGTGACCATATACCATGTAACATTATGTCAAAATTAATTTGATTATGAATACACAGGTATGTAAATGTCTCTAGTGAATTTATCATCCATTGGACAGGAAACATTGCAATTATGGGACTGAAAAATTGAGTAAAATAATGCCTGCAACCAGTGACACAAAGAACTGTATTGGAGTCACAAAGGTGAGTTTTTCTTAGTTGGAAGTATTTTCAAACCAACTTACTGTATGTCTCACTTTTGTCTAACAATCAGGGCTGGACTGGGACAAAATATCGGCCCTGGCATTTTTGGCCCAGGCAGCCAACGAAAATCAGTTGGACACCCTTCACGATACACCGTCGATCCATTTAGGGGGTCTGATTAGGGGTGTGATAAAACACTGAGATGTAACAT
>JAPMOB010232478.1:0-23722 GCA_029875015.1 Lepomis gibbosus
ATAATGTGGGTTATTTTATTTACTGCGAAATTATTATTAATTTATTTTACTAATAGTTTGATCGGACAGGCCTTCACAAAGGGGCCTTTACAACTTTTAAAATAAATAAAATGAAGGAAATTTTGCGTTTGAAAAAAGGGCACTTTGGGCAGCAAAGGGCAAAAGGGCAGGTGCTCAAGCACCCATCGCACCCCCCTCTGCATGTGCCTGGCCACTGCTAATGCTGATATTTAGAGAGCACATGGATGATATATAAGGCGGATATCAAATCAAAGAAAAGTCATGTATAATTCCATTATTCCATGCAGAGTACAATCTAATGTACATGGTTATCTTAGCCTGTAAAATGTTTTTTTAAAAGGATTTTTTAATAATTAGTGAAATTATTGAAAAATACATTGGGTTATACTCTGCCCGGCGTCAACTTCCTCTCGTTTGCCTGCCTGATTTTGCTGACATGTTTAGATTTTGTTAATTTGGTAATTAGTGTTTGCTTTTTGTTCTTCTACTATGCTAAAGTACAGTAGGCTATGTAGTTAAGTGGTTTCTTTTTTGTCTGTTTTAAATGTGTTTATTGTTGTTTTAAGATTGAGTCTGCACAGGGTATTTTATTTAAAAAATTGACCAGATTCTCTATGCCGTTCTGTGTCTGACTTCATGCCTGGTTCAATCTG
Source organism: Lepomis gibbosus (assembly GCA_029875015.1). NCBI lineage: Eukaryota > Metazoa > Chordata > Actinopteri > Centrarchiformes > Centrarchidae > Lepomis > Lepomis gibbosus. The sequence continues at coordinate 675 of JAPMOB010232478.1, forward strand.
CTTTGCGCTGCTTGATGCAGTTTCACTCAAAATTATACTCTCTGCCTGTTCTCTGCGGAGTGGAGAGCCGCGTCTGGGACGCGCTGTGGCCACGCCTGGTGGACACACAAGTACTGACTCAGTGTTTCACATACATTGATTTATTTGTGGTTGCCCGCCGTAATACCAACGCTGACCACCACATATTAATTTTTCTTTTTTTTTCACTATTTAAAAATGGGTAAAATCGTATTTCATTGAAGAGCTACTCACAGTACATATATATGCTTTGCTCCTCCACTCGTTCTATTTCTCACAAAGACATTAACAACAGACCCGTTTGTGAATAGCTCCTCCTCTTCGTGCACAATCTCAATCAAAACATGATCTTGTGCTGGAGGACCGATTGTTGCTGATCATGAACAACGCTGCACAAATTTGTCCAAAACTAATGCATTCAAGTTGACTCTGGTTAGTTATTCTATCCGTTCTTAACCCACTGACATACTGATTGACTAGATTGGCAGTGATTAGCACTCGGAGCTACCATAACACGACACAGGCGGAGTCAGAGGACTTTGTGGGTTACATGATATATCGGCCTCATGAGTGCAGGTATCAGCCAATGCCAGTTATCTCAAAATGGAAGGTTGACCGATTAATCGGTCTATCACTGGTCAGGTCACTTGAGTCCTCTCCTATGGCCTCTTTTACAGACATCAGATTTTTTTAAAGATACCTCCATCTTCTACTTGTCAATATTCCATCAGTTTCAGCTCTGTTCTGTCTTAAGTCTCTTGTAACCTTTTGTAAGAAGCTAAATATCTCCTTAGATTTTGTTTCCCTTCTCTTCTTTTTTCTCTTGCTCCCCATATTCTCATCTGCTTGATTATTCTCCTCACTATTGTGCACTTAAGTCCTCTTTAGTCTTCTTTGACAGGCATTGAAACAGAGTAGGGAATTGGCCAGTGTGTATGGGAGTGTGTGTATGAGGTTGTGTGTGTGACCAAAAGAGAGGCGACTGTTGGCTGTGAGCACTGCTTCGGCTTTGTTTTTCTCTCTCTCTCTGCTGATGTCATTAGATAGGATAAAGGGTTTTTTGTGTTCCCAGAGGAACAGCAGTAACCAGGAACATTTGGCTACCTAGAGTGGAAAAAAATGCTTGGTGTGTATGTGTGAATGTCCATAAATGTTGAAGGGATTTTAAGTACACAACCCTAAGCTTTGGCCTATTCTGTCCATCCACACTTCCTGTCTGATTCATCATTTCAACCTCATCCTTCCTTTGTCTTCACAGTCTGATCCACTGTCTCTGGTTGCTCATGACTTCTTTTCCACCCTCTTTGTTTTCCCTCTGCTCTTTTGCTGGCTCTTGTGTGTGTGTGTGTGTGTGTGTGTGTGTGTGTGTGTGTGTGTGTATGTGTGTGTGATTATGCCTGTCTTCATTTGTGAGATTGTATCTACAGTGAGGCTAGCCCGGCTTCTGTGTGTCAGGCTTGTCTGGAGAAAAATTATGGAAGCCCTTTCAGCGGATCAGCAAAGGCTGGACGAGGTCACAGCAAAGTTGTGACCTTTGGGGGCGTGACTGAGATCGAGCAGCCAATAGATACAGTCACATCAAATGAAGGGGAGGAGACAGAGTTGCTAAGACGGCTCCTTTCCAAGACAACTGTAGCCATGCCTACCATTGGCCTGGGCTCCCAGCTTTCAGAGCGGGAACGCAGGTATGGACAAGGCCAAATACAAGACAACTTGGGGTGCAATTGCTTGAATCCAAAGTCTCTTGTGTTAGTATGGACTGTATTGAGGAATAAAAAGGTCTCTTGCTATCCCATTACTTGTTAAATTATTTATTTGAATTGCTTGTCAGTTTCACTTTAGCCTCTTTCGATTAGTAAGTTAGATAGCTCGGATGCACCTCTGTATTGTACTGATTTGCTTGTAGTTTTATAGGGAAACAAAGGCACACACACACCCACACACACATGCATGTGCTGTGACACGTAGAGCTAGAGTAATCGGCCATGCAGATGTATCGGCTGACATTAGCTCCTTGAGGTATATAAGTACTGCCATATGCTTTATGTTGGCTGATAAATGACAAGAAATTGCAGTAGAGAAATATCAAAGGCCATTACATAGTTGATGAGAGAGGACTGGCAAGCTGGCAACCAAATTCTGGCTATTATTATCAAAAACGTTTGTTTATGTTGTGTTTTAATGTAAAAAAAAAGAGTATTGGCAAATTTATCAGATTTTTTTCAATTCTCAATTCTCAATACCAGTACCAGCTTTAAAAATCCTGGTCCATCTGTAGTGACAACGATGCAGTTTATGCAATCCTGTAAAGTCTGGGTGAACCAGTTTTCTCTCTATAAATTACACAATCTCATCACTTCTGACATATATGTTTCAGAAAAATGTAAACTTTCCTCATTATTGATGGACGTTATCACATGAGTCTGATGGTCAAAGTGTGTGGCTGAAAATCTCATCGCAGGTCTTTTTTTTAAGACCTAACCCTTTCACATTTGCATAGTTTTGCATGTTTTTTTTAACCCTTAGCTATTATTTGTTGCTAAGACACTCAGTTGAATGGTCCTTAGTTTGATAATGTTTTGTTCTTCTGTCCTCTTTGTGACCACCTGACTTTCTGCATGTCCTTGCCTGGATTTTAAGACTGCATTTGCAAATTATCCATCGTTATTGCTGCAGTTTGAGCTTCATGTGGTGCTCTCACAGCCAGGTAGATGGATCTGACCTCAATCCAACTACACCTCCCTCTGCTGACCTCTCCCCCTGGACCCCTGAAACCCCTCCTACTCCTGCTGAGCTGGATGCTCGTCTGGCTCAGTATGAACGCAGAACAGAGGAGGAGGATGAGGATGAAGAGGACAGGTTCCCAGATCTCCAGAAAGATGACATGATGGCGAGGAGGACAGGAGTTTTCCATAAACAAAGCACTGCCCCAGTGATTTACAACCGTTTCCTGCCTCTGCCCAGTTCCAAACGCAGCGCACAAGGGGAGGTCACCACTGATGCTGCTCCACAGAACAAAAGGGAAGTGCAGGCAGACAGGAGCAAAAAACTGAATGCCAGGTGGGCTGAGATTTGTGTGGAACTCTCTAACAATACTAGGAGACACTAACAAGCTTGGTGTGGTTTGCATCCTGAAAGAGATTCTCTGGCTTGATGTTCAGTTATTTCAATTATAGGAGTTTCTCTCATAGAGCGGAGCAACAGCAACTACGAGTTCCCATGGAAACACCTCAACCGCACCCTGACTCGACTGTGATCCGAGCAAAGTCTCACAGCGAACGTGAATATGATGATGATGAGGATGAGTATTATGAAAATGAGCCATTGCCTGACCTGGAGAAAGATGATATGATGGCTCGGAGGACCGGATCATTCCAAAAACCGAGAGCAGCCAGAACAAAACAGCCCATCAACCAATTCCTGCCAGTACCTGGATCCGTTAAATATAACATCGCTCCAGTGTCTCCAATGAAGCCACTACACAGCAGACCCAAATTCACAGAGAAAATGGCTAGTGAAAGGTATTTGCTGCGTTTGATGATGGAATGATGAAGAGATTGTGGTGTCGTTCAACTACTGCAACTAACAAAGCATATTTTACTGGAAAAGATAAACATTTAATTATGTTGACAAGTTATATGGCCTGCAGCACTAACATAAGTACGTTTCTGGATGATTTATAGTTGATCTGACTTGACTGTGTTGTAGTTTTGGTGCCATGCCAGCATGTTTGACTCCCTGAACTGGGTGCCTGATGTGGTTGTGTTATTTGTATATGAAAGGACTGGTCAGCTTTCATTTGCTTTTTGTGGCTGGATTCTTGGAGCCCTGGTCCTCATATGGCTGAGCAATGTTTGTGCTTGGTTTGGTTTGTTTTCTTTCTGTTTTTGAGGTTTAGCCTTGGCTTTGTTCGGCATGACTTTGGTTGTTTCGTTGTGGTTCTAGTTGAGCATGGAGTGCTCGGCTGTTATCTTTGTATTTGTGTAAATCACTGCTGAATCACTTGGAGGGGGAAACACCTGCTGCTCTACTCTCTAGCATTTCAAGTAATTTCAAGTAATGTTGAACCAATTTTAAAAAAATATCTCAGTTTAATAAATATTCATTTATTATTCATGTATTTCTGCACTCTTAATGAATAAATGTTGTAAAATGCCTTTGTAAAAGTTTTACTGAATAATTAAGTAAATATAATTTCTTAATAAAAAATGTCCCAGAAGACAGAAGCTGGATCAGCCACTGCAGTGGTAGACTGGACAGTTGGTTGCAATTCGCAACCTCACCACTACACTAAATCTTACACACTTAACCTTAAGACAAATTCCACATTTTTGAATGTTGACAGTTGATGTGCTATTTACCAAATAAAATACTCTAAGATACACAAGTAATGTGCCAACTGAACACTGTCTCTATTTTTCTATAACTGGCACTCATATTTTAGTAGATACTGTATATTTTTGGCTTACCTTCAGCTTTATCTGGAAAGACAGACTGTTTTAGTTTTATTTCTCAGGTTTTGAGATATATATGTCTTTTAAAGTTTGAGTCCAAGACACAAGTAAATAAAGCTGAAACTAGAAGAAGCAGCAGTGACCTCACATAAAGAGGGAGGACTTGCAAGAATACTGTATTAAATGGAGAATGAATGGCCTCTTGTAGTCTTTACATGGGGACTATGTCTTTAACAGAAAAGTTCCAATGAAAACTGATCACAGTGAAATTTGTGGATTATCCAAACTAGTACTTTCTGGATGGCAACGAGATGTTGCTTTTGAAATTTATACTTGCATGACTAGATACCATTAGGTGTAAGTAAGAAATATATATTTTTTAAATTTGGGTGATCTGACTCTGTTCTGGCCTCTCCTTACTTTTGTTTGCCATGTTTAAACGTTTCAGCAGAGAGCAGCTGTAGTCGTCTGTTGTTTGTGATTCAGTCTGGTTTTACCCTTTGAGCTGTATTTTCTGGTAATCATGGCCTTGTCACTGGATTTTATCAGCATCTTGGCAGCAGAACCTCAGGCCCCATCCTCCATAACCTCAACCCTCACCAAGTGTGCGGGGCTGACGGAGAGACAGGAGGAGGATCGAAAGCAAGAGGGAGACATGACAATCCCTAACACCTCTGTCACAGATGTGACTGAGCCCCTCTCCTCTCCATCGCACACCCCTTCGTCCAGTCCTGCTACTGCCCAGACTTGTAAAGTTGAGGCAGAGCTGGATAAGCAGAGTGTGGAGAAAAGAGTTGAGGAAAAGGTGGACAAGGGAAAGAGGGATGTGAATGAGGAGAAACTGCAAAATAAACCGTTCTGGCTGGATGACGACGATCTACCTCCCATGATGTGAGATGCCCCTTGAACTCTTTTTGCATGTGCCTTCATCACTCTTCTTCTCAGATTTAGCTCAGCCACTCATCAAGTCTCAAAGTATTTCACTTAAGGTCTGAAAGTGGAAGTGAACGAGAACCAAACGATAATCTAATCTTTTTTTTTTTTGCTGCAAGTTTTAAGTAGATACCTCCGCGTGTGAGATTAGCATTAATGGATAACACCCTGCTACCCATTCCTCTCACCGGCTTCTTCCTCTCATTCACTGTATTCTGTTATTGTTTTAGGATGAGCCGGCGAGTTGCTTTTATGTCTGAGGACACTGAGTAAGTCTTTCGGTGTGAACCTGGACGACTTTCTGCATGACAACAATATATACACACTGTGCACGTTAGAGTTCAAGAGCACAGTCCAAAAATATATAAATATACAACACTAACATTATGTCCATTGCTGTGCATTGTCATGTCATGACTCATCACTAACATCCATTTCACTTTTTGCTTTTAAGTTTTACATTTAATGTAATTCTGTTTTGCATTCTTTTGCTTGTTTGTTTAAAAATAGTTCATCATTAAACTTCACAAGCTAATATACACTATTCAGCTAACACCATATTATTGAGTTGAATGTGTTTGGCTGCTGAAATGAGTTAGTTATGTTTTCTCACTTGCTTGTTTAATTGATTTGTGATTAGTATTTTAACTAAAATATTTTTGTTACTGTGTGAAGGTGTGGAACAACACAAGACAGCAGAACAATAATGTAAAATTTATGTTTAGTGGATTGTTCTTGGTTGTATTTGAGTATGTGGGGCAGGTATTTTGTGGTATTTTATTGTTTTCTTAGATTACTGTGGATTTGTTTGACATTTTGTGTTGGAAATATACGCTGAAGTGACCTTAAGCAAACAATTAAAATGAAATATCTACTGTTTTCCAGAGCCACGTCGGACAAATTGAATACGTTGGTTGATGTGATTTTGCCATTTACACGATATTCTACTGCTTTTCCTCTCCAGGAGTGTGAGCTTAGGTGACATGCTTAATGAGGAAGAGGTAGGATATTTACCACCACTGAGCCAATCACGATATGAGCGCATGCAAGAGCAGTACAACAACTTCTTGGAAGATGAGGACCATTGGCAAAACGTAAGTGATTTATGACTTTAAAATAGAGTAAGATATCCATTTAAGTAGAAGATGGGAAAATAATGTGTGCACTAGCTTTTTCAAGTAACAGCAATATCAGGATTTTAAGCTGCCATTATTTGACACTGTAAACATGTGACAGGACTTGGTTCGCTGGAAGAATCGCCGTCGCAGTGCGTCTCAGGAACTGATCAAGAAAGAGGAAGAGAGGAAGCGGATGGAGAAAAGGATGAAGGAGGAGGGATATGACAACAACAAGAGGAAAAGCATCAAGACCTACAAAGAGATCGTCGAGGAGAAGTAAGGGTGATATTTAAAATTTGCATATGGCCCTTAACATGAGACAAACTTTGATCTCTGTCAAATATAGTTTAAAGTAGCGTATCATACAATATCCAAAACGTTACCAAGGCACCAACTGTTTTGTGTCTCTCTACTTACTTTTTTTTTCTAGAGAGCGCAGAGAGGCAGAGTTGTGTCAAGCCTACAGGAATGCAGCGACTCCAGAAGAGGCTGCCATGGTTTTACAGCGTTACGCTCTTCGTTTTACCATCAGTGACGCAACACTGGACAGCCTAAAACTCCCCAGATCCACTTCAAAACCCAAACAGGACCTAAATCAGGTGGACAAGGAGCACAAAACTGCATCACCTATTGATGAGTCTGAAACTTCAGAACCTCTGCACAAACCAGAACCAACTGTTACAACGGACCAGAGCTACACAGAACCTGAAGAGATACACACAGATACAACTACTCAACAAGAGACATCAGTTTCTCTCTCCTCTAGCTCCCCGACACCTGGCAGTCCCCTCACCTTGGCCACAGACTCAGAATATGTGCCACCTCAGTCACTACAACTTCATGAACCTCAGTCCAAACCGACAGAGTCTCCAACCACACATCAAGAACAAACAATGACAGGAGATGCAAAGCCTCAAACCAAACACACTCCGCCTCAGATTGCACAAGTGCAGCCTCACACCACGCAGCCTGTACACACACTCCCTTCTCCTCCATCTTTATCCCCCAGAGCCGTCCCCCTTCTGGCAGCAAAGCCTTACTGCCAGCCCAGGAACACACAGTCTGGACACAAACTTGTCAAGGTGAGGCCTCCGTATCAGTCATTCATACCAGAGCATCATCTGATACTTCCACCTCAATAACTAACACCATGCTTAAATTAAAGGAGGTGTTTGTTGTATTTAGGAAGTTTTAACATTTTTACTTCTTACCTAGTGACATATATACAATTTTTAGTTCCCTGCATGCAGCTTTGAAGGTTTGTTGAATAAAATGTCAAGCTCAGTTCTTCTAAGCCACCAACTTCTCTCAAAAAGCAGAAATATAACTGAATGTAAAAATGTACACTTACATTTGATCTTTGGCTTCCAGCCATTTTTCCTGTGTTCTATAATCAGTGTTGATAATTTACATAATTTTGTGGGTAAATAATTCAACCTTAAACTTACAACCTAAAAAACCTACTTCCAAACAATCCATGTGTTAAAAAAAAATTAACAATGGGAGAAAATTACAATAATAAATCAGTGGTTGGAAAAGATGTGTTTCAACTGGTGGTGCAACTTTCAACACAAACTGAGATTGGTAAGGCTATAATTTGACCATATCTTCAAACTGCCTGCAGACAGTGAAAATGGCATCCATAAGTATGTGTATCTCTAGTGTAATAAGACAAATTGAGGAATAAAACTAAAAACCATCCCTGTAATTCTGATTTCTATGCATTTGTTCCACTCAGATCGACGGGTTGGTGAGAGTGAACGGAGAGGCAACAGAGGATTTATCTGTTTCCGCTCCACTTATCTCTGCTCGGCACTCGCCACAGGAGATCAAAGACGTTCCCCTCACACAGATGGAGAAAGATATTTCCTCCGAGTGGACTGCGACCAATCAAGAGGCAGCGGAGCAGACGCCACCTCCACAGACAGAGAAATGTACCACATCTTCAGGCTCTGCCATGAGCTCCCTGATTGGAGGTAGAAACTGTATCATCAAGACAACCATTGTGACAGAACTCACACAGACTCATGTGGAGCCACATCACCCAGATATCCAAAGCAATGGACAGGTAATATTACAAGTGACATATTAAAGGACTATACCTGTGTTTCTAGTGGGTTAGTCTATAGCTAATGCATGCTCTACATTACTGCTGGTCATTTTCAAAAAATAATCTTGCAGAAATGTCATATTAGCTTGTGAGAGATGATACATCACAGTGAAAATTTACGCTTTGTCAAAGTTATGTGAGCTTGCATGAAAATGCCGACGAACGTGATAATTATTTTTAGGTATTTTCCACTGTGATGCATTCAAGTGTTTATGGAAAATCTTGCCACCAGAGACATTAGAGTCAGCTGTTGATTCTTGCCATTCATGAACTGTGTCAGTGGAAAATGAAACCCAACGGACAAACTAAAAGCAAACATGGGTACTGTTCAAAATGATATTGTGAATTTAGCTTCTTATTGCTTTAAAGCAAAAAGCACTTCAATAAACCAACACAGAAGAGCCCCCCTCTTTCATCTTATTAACACAAATGAGAACAAACAGAATGGCAAGAGAAGAGAAGAGAATATTCTTTAATGTGCCCATGGGGAAATATGTCTTAGGCTCTGTTCTGCAGTACAAAAATAATAAATACAATACACAATTTAAAAGAAATTGATACAGAAGTACTTTCAGTGCTACACACAACCATACATAGGTATTGCATAAACTGAGGACTGTTTTTTTTACCTCCCTTAGTATAAAACACAAAAATGAATTATAAAAGAACATTTTGTTGTGATTTAATCTTCTTTGGGGGAACTTTTTTATTGTATTAAATAAGGTAGGAGCTGAAACTCCAGAGGGGAGAGACATGAGTCTGGCCTGAAACACTCTTCAGCTGTTGTTCACTGTGATGGATGGCCTATGTAAAGCAAGTTTCGAGTCTCTTCAGGTTGATTTTAATATTGCATTTACATGAACTGAGCTCAGCAACTGCCTAAAGAAAAAAATAGTATGGTATATGTTGGACTTGAAACTGGTCAGCAATAATTTAAATATATGTGACTTGCGCTAAATTGACTACAACACTGAAAAACACCAAGATTGTCCATTCAAGTTTGATAAAAATAAATATAATTTACTTGAATATTTGGCTTTCAGGTCAATGGTACTATGGGATTATCTGGGAGACCAGTGGAGGAAAAAAGGGCTCAGCCAGCTACATCACCAAACAGCATGCAAGAATATTCTCCCACTGTCACAGGTAAAACAGTCAGTCATGAAAAAGAATAATTTATTTTTGCTCCAGATATTCTGTATCATTTCTTTAGCAGATGTAAATGTGATCTGCAAGTGTCTGTCTCTTTCTCCGTCACAGAGGGACTTGAGGAGAGCAGTGTGACTGTGAGTATCTCCTGGCAGCTCCCGCTTGTTTGTTTTGTTTCTGTTTCTCCTTCATCCTTAAATTTGACCCTGTCCTGACCCTTCGTCTCTAGTAGTCACTGTAGTCGCTGTAGTCAGACTTGTCCTCTCACCTTTCCTCTCTTTCTGTCCTTTTGGTCCGTATACATGTGTGTGATTGATGGTCGGGTCTGGGTAGATTGAGACCCCCATGTTGAACTTGGCTAAACGTGTTAATCACTGGGTCTGGGACCCCAATGAAGAGCGTAAACGCCTGGAAATGTGGCAACAGGAGCAGGAGCGCCTCCTACAGGTACACTGGTGGAATGGTGTGTATGTGCATGGCTCCGTGAGTGTTTAGCAAAAAACAGAAGGCACAGGATGAACTGGATGTGTGTCCATGTATGTGCGTGTATTTGTGTATGTATGTGTTAAATGTGTGTTTTTGTGCATACAATATTTAACATGTATCATGTTTCTCTGCAGGAGCAATACCAGAGAGAACAGGAGAAGCTGAAGAAGGAGTGGGAGAAAGCACAGCTAGAGGTACAGGAGGAGGAGAGAAAACACAATGAAGAGGTATAATCACACACACACACTGACAAACACATAAAATCAAAAGCATCACTTTCTGCTTTTCTTACATGTTTTTATTTTTATTTTGTGTGTACCTCTTCCAGGAAAGAAGGATTCTAGAGGAAACAGTAATGCCCCTCAATCCCACCAGCTTGCTAAACCAGCAGCCGAATCAGACAGCGGTGACATCACCAGCTCCACACAACAAAGAGACAGAGGGAGGAAAGGCTGCTTCCCAGCAAAACGGCCAAAGAATCTCCACCATGACAGAAGATCAGCACGCTTCGAAGCTGCATTTCTTCCAGGGTGAGATGCATGCAGAACTACACACTGATGTGCAGGAGGTGTCCACATGTGTGAATAACGCATTCAGTCTCAATTCAACCATGTATTCCTCAGTTTCTGTGATAAAAGTTTATTTTCTAATGTATTTTTGTAGATTCTGCATGTGATCAGGAACCTTCAAAGAAACAAGAAATGCTGAAGACGGCCTCACTGGACCGCAACCCTCAGCTGAACCAGACACATGTTGTTAAAAGGTATGTCAACAGGCTTTGTGTGTGTGTTTTCTGTCATTCTTTTTCTGTCATTTTTTAAATTGACCAAGTAATGTTCTGTTTTCAGAGAGGCTGATTATATGCATGGGTCTTTTATGTGTAAAAACATAAAATTTGGTAGATTACATGTTAATGGGTGAAGAAACCATAATTAAAGGGAGACTACGTAACTTTTCCTAAATAGTGGCCACTGTTTACACAAGTGACAATGGCTGAATGCTAAATTCTAAGCTACTGTTTAACATTGCTAAGTGCTAAACTACTGTAACAATATCACAAGCAGAGAAGTTTACATTGGCCATAAGCTATAGGCCATGCATCCATCATATCGGATAAACTCGTAGTGACTTTTATTTTATTATGAAGTGTTTTCTTATTGAATTGAATGCCAAGATTTTAATCGAGAACAAATGGCTACAAATACCACATAAATGTATTTTATGTCCACGTGGCAACCATTTGAATTGTTGTTTAATCTACTGTAGAGATAGACAACATAAGTGCTCATAATTTCTTTCAAGATGAAAAAGTTTGTTATTTATTAAGTATTTTATTTTATTTTAATCTTGAAAAATACACATTTTGTTTTTTCACCCTGACAGACTTTTCTTATAACTACTTAGTAGTAGTAATCATTCACTGAAACCTGTTATAAACATATTATAGATGTTTTTCGATGTATATGGATTTATCTTTCTGTTGTTTTTTTTTGTTTTTTTACCACAGATCTGAATCACATGACGCGGTAACAAGCCAACATCAGTCCTCCCCTTCATCCCCTCAGCCTCCCTCACCCAGCAGGTAATAATTCCACCACACAGTTACATGGCTAACAGAAATATGGAAATTAGGCTTTGCTGTTTAATGGAGTGAAGATGCTTTAATGTTCTTTTTTCTGCTGTCTGTGTGTGTGTAGGTGTGTTAGTGGGAAGAGACTATGTTCTGGTTGTTCTCAACCACTTGGAAAAGGAGCTGCCATGATCATCGATACACTGGGACTGTTTTTCCACATACAGTGTTTCAAGGTACTGTAACTCTAACACACACACAATGCACTAATTAGGGAACGTTAGACTTCATTTTACTTTACTCAGAAGCAGCATGTGGCTTCTGTATGAAGGTTTTGAAGATGTTTACTAAAGCATGTACACTCCATCACAGTTATCTCCAAGTTAGCGTGCATACATAAAAAACAAAGACAAAAAAGGCAGCTGATATTCTGCAGGAGTTTGAAAGACATATTTAATCGTTAAACTATGCTGTGTTTAATAATGTTAATTGCTGACTCTGTTTCATTTTCTCAGTGTGGATTGTGTAATAGTCAGCTGGGTGACGCTACTGCAGGAACTGACGTACGAATTCGTAATGGACAGCTGAGCTGTCACGAGTGCTATATTGCATCTCGGGGTGAGAACACACACAAAGATTGGTACACCCTGGCATGAGAAGCCCCCATTACCTACATTCATGTACTTAAAAACAGGAGGGGTCGCAGGACTTGATCAGCTTCTTATTCCACATTCAAGCGTGTGGCAAGAAGTTGGTCATTATGTTGAGGGAGGATTATGGAAGTCAGCGATGTGTTTACAGGTAGACACAATTACCTGCATTTTCTAGTGTATTTCATATTTATAAGAACTGTTAAAATCTGGGCAGATCTGTACCAACCATAGTTGAGAACATGATGCTTGGTTTCACTCCTCTCATTTTTCTAAACGCACATTAGAAAAGAGAGCACCCCCATCCATCTCTGAAAAAAGAGTGGGCCGATTCAGCAGTGAACATAGACAGTGGTGGGATGGGATTTGAGGAAAAGTAGAACAGAATTTGTAGAGTACTTTCAAGCTCTGCCTATTGTCACACCTATGGACCTGGCTAATCGCTGCTGATTGTCAGTTTCAGAAAACACACACAAAAACGGGTAGTCAAAGCTTTCTGCCTTATCGGATGTACAAAAAGCTTTTTTCTTTCAGACTTAACTAAAATTATCTTCGTTTAAAGTTTATTGGCTTTTGTCCTTGGAGGTAAGTTACTTTGCAGATTTAGATATTTTTTTGTAAACTATGGCCAATTTATAAAATATGTTATACGTATTTCAGGATAATAAGTAGTACAGTATAAAATAATTAAAACTAGCTTCACCTCTGCCAGCTGTGATAATTTAACTACATTTTTCTGACTTACTGATTTACTTTTGCTCTTTTACTTGTAACAGAGTATTATTAAAGAATGGCATTGCTACTTTTACTTAAGTAAAATATATGAGTACTTCTTCCACCACTGGCTTGTCCACTTAATCACTAATGTCCTTATTTCAACAGTCTAACAAACTGACTTTAACAAGAATAAGATCAGACAAATAGTATTGTTAAACAACCTGTAAGATATGAGAACATATTTTTATCATGTTCATGTGTTTAAATGCAGGCAGAGGTCAGCCCACAACACTATGAAGACCTGAACTCGAACTGGAACTTCCACTGTCAGCGTCAGCGATTTGGTGGAGAAGAATTCAAAATCTTGAATCACATTCTGGAAAGCCCTGGAAAACTCTCAGAATGTCATGTGAGCTTTGGAATCACTGATATTTCCTGAAATGCACAAACAGCTTTATGGATGTTACTGAACATGAAACTGGACTGAGTGACACAACAACACATAGTACAGTGTGTGCTTCTTAAACACATGTATACATTTCTTTTAATACGTGTAGCATGGACGTAATCAAGAAATCAGTGTGTCTAAGCCTTTGCACAAACGTACCTAGCACAGTCAAGACACTAAAATAAGGATCTGTTCTGTCACAAGCTTAACGTGTAACGCTAAAAGCTGAACGCTACTGTCTCAAACACATCAAAATCTCCTTTCATTAACCACCGCTTCTGCACTGATCATGTGACTTCACTCTTTGAGTGTGATGTAAAGTGGTTTGGGTTGGATAACCTGAAGTAGCTTGACCATTATAATGCCTTACTCGTCATCATACCTTCTTGTTCATTTTGGGTTTTGTGTTTACAGTTCTGCATGAAAAAAGAACATATATAAGTTATTGTGAGTATTGCCCAGATGGAGTAGTGTGAGTTTGATGTAGGTCTTCTCAACAGCTGAACTTTAACTTTCCTCTTATATGTTGTAAAATCATCATCATATTTTTTAATTTTTTGGGGAATCTGGTTAACTTACACAAGCCTTTTCTTCATAATCATTCATTTTACAGGAATGAGAATGCATGTTATTAATAATACTTGTTCTTTGGATTTTACCTACTTTCCCTTTAAGATGTTTTAGCCATTGTTTATTCTCATAGACTGACTGCATCTGATTCAGTGCCTTATGTAACGAATGCGAGGGCGAGTGGATGTGCAGGAGTATTAAAAACTCATAGACCTGTGGGTCTCGGCACATTTTGTATGTGTGTGTGTGTGTGTGTGTGTGTGTGTGTGTGTGTGTGTGTATGAAATCATGCATGCATGTATGTATGCAATGTGTGATTTGACTTGAAGCACAGTTCCATACCAGCAAAAAAACATTTTAAATGGATCAGCCTTTCCTTACCGCCTGCTCTTCCACCCCTTCCCCTGAGCTAAACCAATGACACAAAGTGATTTGCTGCTTCTCTGTTAATTATTCCTCCATATTATGACACACTTAAAACGTCCTACAGTACCTCCTCGTCTGCCTCTATGAAGTGTTGCCTCCCCAGAGTCTGAGCTGAACCTCTCTGTCCTCAGTGTGTCATTGCCTCGTTCTGGACACGTAACAGTGTCTCCATCACTTAGAGGAATAGAGCGCTCAGTTCATTGTCTTTTTTAGCAAGTGTATGTTTATCAATAAAATATTTTAAATGGGATGCTGTCTGTGTTTTTCTGTCTGTTGTTGATTAAAATGCACTTTAAGTAGGCAGGTAAAAAAGTAAATCCACTTCCTTGCATAGATCCCCATATAAACAGTGATGGGAAAAGTATTTACATCTTTAACATAAGTAAAAGTACTGGTAACCTGTTCTGGGTGTACCCTGCCTTTCGCCCAATGTAAGATCCAATGTAAGGCTCCAACCCCCCGCGACCCTGTATAGAGGATAAGCGGTTGATGATGGATGGATGGGCAATAGTAAAAGTAATAATAACATGATGAAGAAATACTGTTACATGTAAAAGTCCTTCATTCAACTTTTACTTGCATATTAAAAGTACACTTGCCAACCTAATGTATCAAAAGTACTTATTTTGCAACAGAATGGTCCCTGCCATTGCTTTGCATAACTAGGTAAATAACATTCTAATGTTTTAGATGGTTAACGAGGAGTAAAGTACTATACATCATACTGTAAAGCTTCATCTGCAAATTAACTATAACTGTCGACAAATCGAGTGGAGTAAAAAGTACATTTACCTCTGAAATATAGTGGATTATAACATAGTAAGTAAACGTACCTCAGAAAAGTACTTGAGTATGTATGCTTTCACCACTAATTATAAAACACCAGACCTGAGATCACATGTTCTGCGCAAGTAGGCTATTGTTTTGTGATTTTTTTAAATGGTTAAGCCTTGAAGTTGCAGATTTTGATCACAAAAAAACGTGTTTAAAACATAATACTTTTAATTTTATTTGAGTAGTTTAAATGCATATGCTATGATGAACAGAAAACCGATGCATTTTTATCTCTCAACAAACATAGGACAACCAAATATATTTTTCAAGCACCTGGCCACCTGCTAGGGGGGCTGTTCCTCCCACCCTGTACAATATTTATCTATAATGGAGTACAACCTGGCTCCTTACTGTCTGTGTGGCAAAGTAAACACGTGAATTTAGGAAAGTGCAACACAGAAGAACAAAACTAATGTAACTAAGCAGGACCCAACTTAGTGGTCTGTAGTCCCCTAACATCTTTTTCCATTAAAGTGGCAGGAAAAAGTTGACACACACTGTTTGTACGACAATACGTGTGGAAACATCTCACATTTTTAACAATATAACTTTCACTATATTTCTGCAAGTCATTATTATCAAATTACCGGATATATTGTGCAAGGAACCAAAGTTTAACAGAGAACGGCCCCATAAAATAGGGAAACCGGAAGTGTGCTACTGTTTGTCTGCCCGCCCCCTTAATAGCATGTAAACTAATGCTTGTTTGTTGTTGTTTGGTCAATTCTTCTTTTAAAACGTCGAACATCAAAACAAAATGGACTCAAAGGGACCCTCGCTTTATGCAGTACGTATATGTCGTTTAACGTTAACTGTTTGCCTTGTTAACGGTTAACGGTTAGATTGATAAGCGAGATAAACAGGCAGTTAGCCTCGGTTAGCCTCGGCAGAGTAGTCAGCTAACAGACAGCAAGACATCCGACTGTAGCAACTGTCGTGTAGCGACTATTATCTTTTACACATTATCACATTATTTAAACAGTAGCTCTAACACTTAGTAAAAGCTACAATCTCGTGGTTTCCCAGCTGTTTCCTGCATCCATGTTGAAATGAGACTTGTGGTGCAGGCTGCAGATTAAGCAAGATTACTTAGTTCCACTTTCTCTTTCAGTCACTAATTTATTGTCATACATACATATATGATATTAATTTACCTACTGACAGGCTGTTATTGCTCTTCTTAGTAAGTGATTTGGCTAATGGTTGTCTTAGTTGTTTGTTTTAAGGGAATGTTCCATTAATACGTACTGGAAGATGTTTAGTTACATGTCTGCCATCACAGTTTCTCACAAATATGATTTGATATGCACAATTGTAATACTGGAGACACAAAATGAGATAAGAGAAAACTTGACAGTTCACGGAGGGTAATTTGGTATTAAAACAACCCTAGAAACAAACAAATAATACAGGGTTTTTTTCAGCAGGCAGGCGCTTCAGTAGATATGTCACGAAGCATAGAAGAAGACTCTTTGGTGGACGGCCCGCTGATCTCTGCCGACGCCCTCCACTCTGCCATCAGGAAAGAGTTTCAGACTGTGCCAACGACCTGGCATGCTGTTCTGCTGTCTCTTCTTCACGTATGATATGCACACATTTACACATACATGCATTTGTTTTTATTTTATTTCTGCTTGGGAAACCTTATTTGTGTGATTTTGTGACTTGAATTATGAAATAAAGTGCTGAAAGCACAATACAATGTTTAAACCGATGAAGATTGTTCTTATATTAATTCGATATAATGGGACTATTATGATTGTGATATTTTTGCCACAAAGCTGAAACGATTAGTCAAATATCTTATTATTCGATTAACAGAAAATTAATTGCCACTTCTATTCATAGTTGAACATACGGATACATTTTCTAGCAAAAATGTCACAAATTTTTTTTTCAAGCTGTTTTTTTTTCTGGTTTATATCTGAACTGTTGGTTGGACAACTGTTGGTTGGTCTTTTTATATACCAAAACTAATCGATGAATCAAGAAAAAAAAATCATTAATTGCAGCCCTAAAATACTTTAAAAACTTGTCATGAGGGCACTTTATGAGAGTAATCTGACAAAAGCAGCACATGTAAAGGTATTTATCCAATCTGCTCTCTTAACCTGGGTACTCTCAATCACTCACTCACTTTTTTATTTTCTATGTATAATAATAGTCATACTACGTGCTAGTCTGTGCTAAAATCTCCTACCCCTTACATCTGTTTCACTCCCAGTGATCTCTTCTTTATTACAGGTTGTGTATGTTGTGTTGTCAGTGTGTGTGGCATTGCTGTGTGTGTTGGAATTTGGCCAAGTGGAGGTCTGTGGGAGTATTTTGGGTAATGTGCGAGGCGACAGTGTCATTTTGTTTGGGAAAGTATGTCTGTGGGTGCTGGTGCAGTTGTTCACTGGGTGTGTGCAGCACCACCACAGCCAGGCCAGGAGCAGAGGATACCTACGATTTTACAGAGAGATGCAGGGGCTGAAGCAGCTGCCACTTACTGTCCACTCTACCGGTACAACTGCACACGTTAGAGAAATATATCAGTTTTACTGCACATGTAGAGGTCAGTTTCCTCCATAAGATGGCAGTAGTGCTAAAGGAAGAATGTGTGTTTGTATTTCTGTATGTTTTTGTGCAGGAAACGTTTTGCTGCTGGTTGTTCTGGCTGCACGATTATCACTGACTGTGCACACCTACATGCTGCTCATCATCCTGGGATTGGAGCTCCTGGTGGCATTGCCATGTCAGCTCTATTACACAGGTAAACTGATCTCAGTTATTTTAATATTGAGTGGGGTTGCACTTGACTCGTTTGTAAGGCTTTTGTATAGTTGATTTCATACTATGTATCAGACATTCAATTTGTGCACACACACACAAGCCCGCTCCCTCTCAAAAAGTGTACAGGTAACTTGTTTTCAACCCACAAAGCCACACCCACTTGTCCATAAATGCAATACATTAACTCACAAACACACATAAATTTTTCCAGTTTCCCCCTACCATCCCTTGCACCAAGAGACCCACAAAATAAAATATAAACTGAAATAAAAGTAAAGAATCTAATGCTGTCTCTCAATGTGGATACTTCTGTATGTACACTTCCATGTAGTACACTGTGCATACCATGTACTTACTTGTGTAAGTCATCAATTTCGACAGAGTAGCCTGAAACAGAACACAGCTGTTCACTTGATGATTGCAACATTTGACCTCTTCATCTTCTCCTCCTCCTCCTCCTCCTCCTCCTCCTCCTCCTCCTCCTCCTCCTCCTTCTTCATGGTGCAATAGGACAGAGCATTACTGCCAAATTAACCCAATACACTTACTGAAGGCTTCCACTCATAGTGCATTGTATTTTGCCATAATTTATAGTGTGAACGCACATATATACAAAATAGCTAGTGAATGAACAAGAGTGCAAATTGAGACACAGCATAAGAGATAAAAGAAAAAAATATAACAAATAACTTCCTTAAACAGAGTGCATTTAACTGAAATTGATGAAAAATAGGAACAACTGAAACCATCTTCTTTACTTGGACTTATACGGTGTCATTATACTTTGCAATGTAAGTATCTTGTGAGTGCATAGACCAGAACAGAGCATAATATCTAATGTCTAAAATACAACATTATGTAAAGACAGCAATAAACAATACAGTAAGATTCTGCAGTAACTCAACAGCATGTAGCATGTAGAAAGTTGAGGATGTGAAAACAGCCGCAAGTATAGATAATCTTGATAGCAAAATAAAGGTAGCACATGAACAATAAAGAGGGCCGATGTCTTAACATTATCAAATGATACTTAAAAAACTTTTTTCTCATTTAGTATTAGACATTGCTTCCTGTATCCACATTTTAATGGAGGGATATTTGTTCAATTCTTAAGTATTCCTTTTATTAACCTAGAATATTGAAGTCTGTAAATGTAAAGTCACTGTAAATAATTTCTCTTACACAGATGGAGGATGTGTGAAAAAAGCTGAGATACAATCATGACAGAACTCTTTACGAATTTGATTTCACATTCCCAGGCTTCCCTTGGTTTGGGACATGTGTGAATTGGTATTTTGGATTTTGAAATCGTGAGGTTTTCCCCCAATCCCTTCACATTTAGTAGTTTATAAACTGTGTGTGTTTTAATTCTAGTGTTGCAAGAGCAATGCAGCATCATTTGTGCTAGATCAATTTTATGGTGGATGGTGGTAGTAATATCAGTAGTGGAACATGGAGACTGAGACACACCCTGTAGATTACATTACACACACACTACCCCCACTCTATCTGAGCACATTCGCATCACAATACCTGCCCTTTTCAGACTGACAGCATGACAATCAACTTTTCATCTCTCTGTCCTCCCTCTCTCTCCCCTTCCCTGTCTCTCTGTCTCTGTCTCTCTCTCTCTCTCTCTCTCTGCTGATTTTTTTTTTTTTTGCTTCTGGTGCAAACAACACGCAGACTTTGTGTGGATGATACCCATACTTAGCTACCTTGCTACCTATTGTCATTTTTATTTGCCCTTGAGGTCAAGTACTAATTGGTTAAGTTGAAATGAACTCCCTCTGGCCAGCTCGGTTGAAATGGCCTTAAGCTGCAAGGATTTACCAGGCCAATTGAGTCACTTTGCAACACAACAGAACATATTGCCCATACTGTAACTTTTTACTTAATTTGCTGGGAAAAAGCCGCAACATTTGAATCAGAATCAGCTTTATGGTGTCAGTGTTGGGCTCCCACTTTTAGGTCCTGGGATATGATTGATCCCAGAAACCTGAAGGATTCCACAGCAGAAACAGGGCTGTTGAGTATGGTGATGGGGGCAGAGTAGGGGGGCTCCTACTGAAGTCCACAATCATCTACACAGTTTTGAGCGTATTAAGCTCCAGGTTGTTCTTACCGCACCAGAGAGCCAGCTGATCAACCTCCCGTCTGTAGGCCGTCTGTAGACCTTCAGGAGTTTGACGAATGGGCCTCCTGAGGTGCAGTCGTTGGTGTAGAGGGAGAAGAGCAGGGGGAGAGCACCCACCACTGGGGGGCGCCAGTAATAGTACAGGTGGTGGATGTGATGTTTCCCAGCCTCACCTGCTGACTCCTGTCAGTAAGGAAGTCTGTGATCCACTGACAGGTGGAGGCTGGCACAGTGAGCTGGGTGAGTTTGGTGCTGAGGATGTCCGGCATGATGGTGTTGAACACCAAGCTGAAATCCACGAACAGGATCCTTGCATATGTCCCTGGAGAGTCAAGGTGTTGCAGGATGTAATGCATTCCCAAGTTGACTGCATCATCTACTGACGTGGTAGCCCTGTAGGCAAACTGCAGGGGGTCCAGCAAGGGGCTTGTAATGGCCTTCTGGTGGGCCAACACCAGTCTTTCAAAGGATTTTATGGCTACAGATGTCAGGCAACGGGCCTGTAGTCATTTAGTCTAGAGATGGAGGGTTTTTTGGGGACCGGGATGATTGTAGAGTGTTTAAAGCAGAAGTGAACATCACACAGCGGTCTGTTGAAGATCTGCGTGAAGATGGGGGCCAGCTGGTCTGTGCAGATTTTCAGGCAGGATGGTGACACTGTCTGGAACAGGAGCCTTCCTGATCTTCTGACTTTGGAAGAGGTGGCTCACGTCCTCTTCACAGATCATGAGTGCAGATGAAGGGTCAGAGAGGGGGCGTGGCAATGTGTCAGAGGGGGAAAGTGATTGTTTGAAGATGGTGTTGGAGCAGGGGAACCTACAATAAAAGCCATTCAGCTCGTCTGCCAGTTGTTGAGTACCAGCAGTGTTTGGGGAAAGTCACCTGTAGTTGGTGAGTGTCCGCAGGCCTCTCCACACTGACGCAGGGTCGTTGGCTGCAAAGCTGTCATTTAGCTTTTCAGCATAGCTCCTCTTTGCAGCTTTGACCTCTTTTTTGGTGTGTTCCTGGCCTGGTTGTACAGGATTCTGTCCCCACTTCTGAATGCCTCCTCTTTGATCTGACGAAGCTGCCTGAACTTCGCTGTCAGCCAGGGTTTTTGGTTTGGTTCGGCACACACATGTCCTCACAAAAGCTGATGTAAGATTTCACAGTGTCAGTTCGTTCAGGTCAGTGGCTGCAGCCTCAAAAACACTCCAGTCAGTCCAGTCAAAGTAGGGCTGTAATTCCAGCTTTGACTCGTTGGCCCATCTTTTCACAGTTTTTACAACATGTTTAGCAGATTTCAGTTTTTGCCTGTGTGACGGAATAAGATGAACGAGACAGTGATCAGAGAGTCCTAAGGCTGCACAGGGGACAGAGCGATAGGTGTCTTTTAATGTAGTGTAGCAGTGGTCCAGTGTGTTAGTGTCTCTGATGGGATACTTAATATGCCCTCTGTACTTTGGAAGTTCATGGCTGAGGTTTTTTTGTTTAAGTCCCTGAGAACAATGAGCAGGGAGTCTGGGTGTTTTTTCTCCACGCTAGTTATCTGGTTGCCCAGGTGTAGTAATGACTCATTAACACATGCCTGAGGTAGAATGTAAACAGCGACCAGAACAAACGAGGAAATCTCCTGCATTGAATAAAAAGGTTTATGAATAATGTCTCTAAGTGATGCTGCATGACTTCTTCAACACTGTGACATCTGTGCACCAACCTTCATTTATGTTGAGACAGAGTCCGCCTCCCCTTGTTTTTCCCGTGAGCTCCCTTTTGCGATCCTCACGGATGAGATTCAATCCCAGCAGGTAAAGTGCGCTGTCTGGAGTGTGCGGAGAGAGCCAGGATTCAGTAAAACAGAGGACGGCAGATCTGCAGAAGTCCGAATTAGTTCTGTTGAGGAGAAGCAGTCCATCCGTTTTGTTGGCCAGAGAGTGGAGTATAATAACATACATTAAATATTCTGACGACATTGACAACACTAACCAACTGAGAGAGTTAAAGACTGAGATGGACATCTTTGCAAATATTTTCTCGTAGTGTCAGCAGCGCATCTTTTTCTTGAGGAAACTCCGTAGACTTCAGGTTAATCAGTCAGTCCTGATAGCTTTCAACAAATGCTTCATTGAATCTGTAATAACAATAATCAATGTATCAGCCTGGTTTGGATCATTATCCAACATCCAATGCAACACACTAAACAAAATCATAACAATGAGCAGTAAAATAATCGGACAGGTGCAGGAACCACTTATCAGTATTTACAACAGGTGGTTCTTTGAATTTAAATTTAAATTGAATAAAGGCAAGACATTTAAACAGTGAGGGACACAAAATCTGAATATTTAGAAATTCCCCAGAATGTTTTGTGAAGTCTAATTCACTAGTCTTCCTCTAAGTATGTAAAGGAAAGCTGCTACTAAAGATGCTGTATCAGAGGATATTGCTAATTTAGAATCTGTAATGAAAGGAAATCCATATTAAAGGTGTGTTTGGCAGCTGAAGGGCACAGATTGGTGCTTGAGATACCAGATAGGCAAGGAGAGAAGATCAGAGGCATTAGGAATTAGCCTAGCCAAAGGGTAGCCCTGTGCCAACTCCACCCAAACACAGGGAGACACACACACACATTGTCCCTATGTTTACAGTTAGAGTGATCCAGTGTGTGTGTGTG
>JAPMOB010232481.1:0-17210 GCA_029875015.1 Lepomis gibbosus
TGCCATTTATTGCCATTTATTGGGACTTATTTAAAGCTGAGTTTCACAACTAAGGACCAGGATTTTCTATGTGTTTTGAGACCTATGTGAAAAGAAAGGTTTTTGGGGGGCACATTATCTTTACACAAATAAAATTAGCATCATAGCATTGACAGTTTGAGGTATTTTGATGCAGCACGCACTTTTCTAGAAATCAAACAATTCTACTTCTGGCCACCAGGGTGCAACAGTGGGCTTTAATCCTGACCTGTAATGTGGAGGCGGCAGCTGCTGGATGACATTGTGGATTTTGACCAGCCTCTCCTCATCTGTGGCTGCAGACACGGCCTCCTGTGAAGACAGAGGATAAAGCGCACATCGCTGAGGGCTGATACTCACAACAGAGCGTAACTTTCCCGCTCTCTTTTTCCCTTTTGTACTCAGAGCTGCCAGTGTTTTGGCTTACTTAATCTGGTATTTGGTTTTGGCGTGCACATCCCCTGCTGTTCCTAGAGAGCTCGGCTTAATGCAATGACCTCATTTTGAGCAGGACATAAAAATGAACTGAACATTTTACATTGTTTTGTACGGTTCTTTGATTATCACTGAGTAACTGGAAATTTGTCCTCTGCAGCTTTTTCTCCTCACAATGCTTAACCGCTACGCCATTTTCCATTTCCATACGTATACCCAGCTTAGGTCCCTGCCAGCTCCACTACTCTGGTCCTTACTGAGAATCTGTCGTAGAGCTGGTAGGTGAGCAGAGGGTTGGGTAGCTCTCTGAAGTACAGCTTGCAGAGGGAGCCCACTGAGTGGATATCCTGTCTGAAGACTTCTCTGCTCAGGTCTGGGATCTGTTCTGAGTCAAACTCGTGCCTATACAGAGACAGAAAGAAGAAGAAGATACAGAACAGCGTGGGAGTCATCTTACTGCCCATCTGTCATTATAAAAACACAAAAACAAGGACATTTTAACACTATAAGCAACATTTCTTTTTCAAATTCTGATATCTTCTGAAAATCTCTTCAATAATCCAGCCAAAAGCAGCCAAATGTATAAATCAGAATTTACAAATGAACAGAACATTCATTCCATCTCTTTGACATCATTGAAAATATTCATCTCCAAACTAAAAAAATACAATACTAATACCAATACTGTATATTTAAGAGTGATAGGAAGCAAGTAAAGAAGAAGGCTCATCAATATCCTTAAGTATAAACTGAGAAAAATCAATAATCATTTCCTAAAACACTGTGATGTGGCGTGGCAACAGTTGGTCAACAAGTTTTTCATGTGAGAACTTTTATTTTGATTGCTGTCAACACCCCAGACTATGTGCCTCCCAGTTTATCTACTAATGACTCTGTTTCATGAATTCCTCCTGGCAAGCACAAAACAAATGAGAAAATCATTACAGCATTTCAAAGCTGCACAGCTTGAATCTAATTGCATTTGATGGATTTAAGATGAAGCAGCTCCAACAAACATCACTTGGAGAGCAGCATCCATCATGTTGATAGTGAGCTCCACAGTTGCAGCTATTTTATTCGTACGTTCTGTATACTTCCAATCACTGCTTCCAAATCAGTGCTTGCTAGTGTATCAGGTCAGTCTATAATCCCACACAGAAACCGACAACTTGTCAGAATTAAGTTGACACACAAGTACCCTGCCATGCGAACACATATTTCCAGCCCTACACTTGTCAGGCTCTTATTAAATAAACTATCCTGTATAAGACGTTATTTGGGTTAAATTTCTAATCAATGGAATGAACAAAATGGGCACAAACCTCAGTTTCTGGATGTTGGAAGAGATCCCAGACAGTCTGTAGATTCCGTCCACAACTCCATGTTTCTCTATGAAGTCAGCGCAGCTCTTAACAACCTGTGGGACTACAGGAGAAAGTAGACAAGTGAGGCTGTTAAACAGGCACTCAGTGATCACGGTGCTTCACTGTGATTACTGTAGGATGTTTTAGAGAGGAGAGTTCCTTACTATGCTTTTTTGGAGCATGTCAAAAACCTATGTGTAATCTCTTCAATTTTAGTTTCACTCAAATCATTTCATAAATATCAATTCAGTCTACATCAGTGATCCCTAGCCCCCAAGAGGTTACAAGATAACTATGCAGGGTCATGAGATGATTAATAGGATGAATAAATATTTGTTCTACAAAAAATGATACATTTTTAAGAAGTTTCTCTAGTGTTACCCTTTCAGGCCTCTAACAATTACCCAAAATCAAACAATTTGATTTTAGATCATTGAGCAAAGCCAAGAAAAAGTCCTTAGTCAGGATTTTACAAATACTAAGATCTTCAATTCAAGTTATCTTCAGCACACAAGTTAAAAATATATAACTTGGGACTCAAGGGGCTCTGCAGAATGCTTTATGTATTTAAACATAAATGAGTCTAAGAAAAAATGGTAGACTGTAAACTCCAGAATAAATAGGCAAATCTACAAGGATCAATGAAGAAGCACATCCTGCAGGCAAACCTAAAACAGTTATTCATACCACCAACTCAATTCACATCAAACATCACAGCAGTGTATTGAAAATCCACTATACAAACAGCAGATTGACTGGGGAATCTCTTCTTGGTGTATCTCAAATTTGAAAATGTGAAACATTTCAGTGTGACCTGCCAGCAGGTAAGAATTACACGATGGAAAATGAGAAAAAAAGAAGCCATTGTATGAATAATTTACCCTCATGTCCTGAGTTGTGGAGATGTTCCCCCAGGTCACAGCCAAACACTCTCTCTTTGAGGATGCCGCGCTGCCGTAGCTTCTGAGGTGGCGGTCGAGACTTCATAAAAGTCCTCAGGAACGTTACCAGCTTCCCATGCTTCTTACACACTGATTAAGATGACACACACACACATAACAGCCACCTTAAATCAATCAGTTTCACATCCCAGGAGCAAGTCTTAAATAAATCATCAAGCAGAAGGACAGACACACTGAAGAGTACCTGGCTTCGGTACCGAGCTTTGAACGCTGGAGGGAATCTTGTCATTTATCAGCTCAACACAGTCGCAGGGGAAGAAACCAACCTGCGAGTAGACAGAAGGGGACGAGCGTAAAGAGGAGAGACAGAGATGGTGATATACAATTGTAAGTTCAGTGGTGTTTAGTGCTGTGGCAGACTGTAGTAGGGTGAAGGTGCAGAATTAGGTCAGCAAGCATGAGGACACACGCGCCCTCAGGCTGAAAATAGCTGGTTTGCATTCTTACTGTGCAAAGTATCTTAGGGTGTCGCTCAACCGCAGTGACAAACTAGCTTATTTTTGCTGTTGTGTTTTTTAAAAACAAGGAGTTCAACTCATTTAATCTTATTTAAGTATATATGAAAATAAGCTGTATGTGTTCATTTCTCAGTAGGAATTTCCTGGAAGAGATGTGTTCCTTCTCAGAGACAGTGAAATGAAAAAATACATTTCACAAGTTCCAATCCTGTCTTCCTGTGTTGATTATTCTTTTATCTCTTGTTGCGTTACATGTTAAACATGTGTCAAAATATTTTTCTGTATTTTAAAAAAAAAATCCCTCTCTCAACATAAATACATTTCTGATTATGTTTATCCTGGGGTCGGTTACGTAAATGTAGTATCCACTCAAATGTGATCATGGGTTAATCAGCGAACCCCGGCCATTATATCAAAATGCATTTCACCGTAATGGCTGGCAGAGCAATTTCTTGGTATTGGCTGTGTTTGGATTTCAGCTGCCAAAAACTTTGTTTACACTTTTAAAGAATGTGGCTGAGGTATCATTTATTCATCTCAGCCTCCTCCTCCTTCTCCTCCCGGTCTAACAACACAGTTGACTGAGGCCAAAAGTCCTCTTTAGTTTAGTATCTCTCTACAGCTCCCTATCGCGCAGTATTCACCCTCATTTGAGCATTCCAATCATATCTATAGGATTTGATTTAAATCGCTCTTGTAGAGATGACGATGAAACAAAAGCAATTTAAGTTTGACTTAAATCGCTACTTTACCATCAGTGGAGGCTGAAACAACTTGTTCTTAATAAACATAACAAACAACAAACAGATGATTCACCTGAAAGCCATGCTTCCCTCTCCACCAGCCTGTGTCTTCTTTGGGAGGCATGTCAATGACTGACACAATGTCCCCCACCTAGATCACAAAGGGGGCAATAATGAGAATAAAGTCTGATCACAGCTGAGCATATTAAAAAAGGCCTTGCGATGGGATCGTCATACCTCAAAGGTCAGCTCGTCCGTGGCCTGGGCTGTGTAACGTTTGGTGACGTGTGCAGCAGCGATGGCAGGCACATTGATCGAGGCTTCCTCAGACACCAGCATGTGGTTCCCCTTGTTGTCGATCTAGAAAAGAAAATTAATTTTATCATTATTTTAGCCATCTTGTCAAGAGTTGGACATGTTGGCCAAGCTTAGCTGGAAGACTGAAAGCAGGGAGAAGCAGCTGCTCTTGCTTCATTTAAAGTGACAGAGGGAGACAAGCAATGCCCACTGTTGGTATTTTGAATACATGAGCAGCAATACAATATGTTACGGTAGTGTGGTTTTATCAATTAGAATTTTCCTGGTATTTACTCTATGCTTGCCTAGCCAATGCCTAAGCCAATGGCATAATTATCTTGTGTTGGATTATGGATTTAACAAATCTGTTTACGGCAATCAGGAACGTCAAGGAAAAGACACAAAAGTGTCTTGAAGCCTACTCTCCAGCTGTAAAGTGATATGCCACATATGCCAAAGATGCCCAGCAGTTGTTCATCCAGAAAGGTTTAAACATTTATTTTTTTACATTTATAGTTATACAATACCTCCATCCATGTTAGTACTGGACCACAGTTGATCTTGTTGTCAGCAATGGCGGAGAAGCGAGACAGGTAAGTGGCCAACATCTTGGTTACTGACTGAATGGAGACATAAGATTGTCAAGATTTAGTAAAGTCTGACTAACATGCAACAGAACTGAACTAATTTCATTGCCAGATAAATCAATAAATAAAAATAAAGTGTTACTGAAGCTTCATTTCTAATGTGTGAGTAATTTAAATCCCAGATTAGAGATAATGGAGTTGTAGCTCTGTGGTACCTCAACAGTGTCCTTTAATGTGTCGTATCTTGGCAGCTCAGTGAGCCTGGAGTAACGCCGGTCATAGATACACAAGTGGAGGTGTTTGTCCAGCACCCGGAAGTCTTCGTAAGATCTCTTAACCAGCCAGTTTCGACCCTGATAAAAGAGACAAAAAAAAAAAGTCTGTTACGACTAAAGATAAAAACAAAAAACAAAAAGCAGTTTCAGATGTCATCTATTGTCCCATTGTAGCAAATGTTGTTACCTGGCAAGTGATCTGGACCAGAAGGACCAGCTCTTTGGCGTCCAGGCCAGTCTTCGGTCCTTCGCTCTGTCCCTCTGCGAAGGCCAACTATGAGTAAAAAGAACCAGAAAAAAGACATAAGGAGCTAAAATTGAGAGGGCCCATGTTCTAAATAATGGATGTGTAAAATACAAAAACCTCTCTGTATGTGACCAGCCATACAAGAAGTACATCATGTCCAACCCCATTTTTCCATTAAATAGTAAAACCACTTTGATACTGAGCTGTGGGTTTGAGTGTAGAAACCTAAAACAATCTCTAGTAACAAAGAACTATGTGAAGTCTGAGAGAAAGAGATGTGTTAACATTTTTAAAAAGGATTTCTTCATTGAAACTTCTGATGAATGCTCTTTGAACATGAAAACCTTCATGATAAAGTTTATATGGGAAATAAGTACAGTATATTTCCTCTGCCACCAGCATAGAAGTGATTCACGTTCTCACTTCACCACAACTCCTGCAGAATTAAATGTATAATACATAAGCTGCTGAGATATCTGAGCTTGGAGGGGGTGTAGATTTAGTACAGATTTCTTCCTCCTCACCAATATTCTATATGCCCCATAACTGAGAAGATCAAAGCCTGTGAATACATTGATAGACATTACTGTAGAAGAGACTTCAAAGCCTGGAAGCCAAGGGAAGTTCTGGTTATTTATAACTGTTAGCATCTCATCCAGATACACTGTTACACAACACACAGCGACCTAGTTACTGCTCAACAGTAATACAGCAAACCATGCAGGCAATGAACGCAGAATGAGAAATTTGTTTTTGAATTAGTCATGATGGAGGAGCTCGTATTCACTGAAAGGATTTGTTTGAAATAACAGTCCGATCTAAGCATATGAGTTAAGTTCTGGTGGGGGGTCAGGAGGCCAAAAATTATGATGAGAGGATTATACAAACAATTATAGATAGACCAAGATCCTTTTGTGTTAAAACATGTAACTAGCTTGATACAAAAAAAAAACAAATGATGAAACAAAGAGGCAAATATCTGAAAGTTTTCATTGAAGGCATGTCTAAGCATCATTTCCTCTTCGATGTTCACACAACAAAGGCTACTCCTTTCAAAATAAAACCACCAAGTCTTCAGTCCTTTTTTCAATAAATAACATAATGCAGTAATGTTTCTGCGCAAACATCTAGCACCAGAAGCTCAAATTAATATATAATCGTCTGCACGTTCAGGTTACCTGCCACTAAGGCATCTCAGATATCCATCCACAACAAAAGGAAGTGGCTCTCTCTTTGTGTGCAGCCGCAGTCCTGGACCTCAATAAGCTCCTCCAGGAAGCCAGTTCTTGGCTGAGGGCAGCAGAGTTTAAACGCTACTCCTTACTTGCATGTTCGCTATTCCCTGCCGTCTTTACGTAAAATGCTCATTGACAGGGCTTAGGATCACCACGCGCGCACTCTATTCAAAGCAGAAAATATAAAAAGAGGATGCTTCCCACTGTGTGTCTTACCCCCCTTCCTGCCTCCCTCTTTCCATCTCTTCCCCCTCCTCCCTCTCCTGTACGCTGCCTCCATCGCCTTTCCCCCTCCCCCTCCCCCTCCGCCCCCCGTATCCTTTCTCCAGTGACAAAAGGGGGTTTGGCAGTAAATGGGCTCAACCGGCACACACAGATGCACAGGCTCATCCATCATACAGAGGCAAAGCTGCACAAGATAGATCGACGGCCCTTCTTCATTTCAAAACAATTCTCGGTCATTCGACTCTCAAGGCAAGACTGGAGCTAATCTGGAGAGGAATCAGTCAGGCAGACTGCAGACCGAGGCAGTCTGCTGTCCTTGTGCTATTCTGTGATTAGGATACATGAGACCTGATCAGTAGTCTCCCTTCCTGCCGCTACAGCCTGTGAATACAGAGACAGCGAAATGCATCATGGGAGACACAAGAACAAAGACTCATCTCTCAGATAAAGTCAAGAAATTAATAAAAAATAACATACAAATGTAAAAATGTGCACAGTAGCATGTATGTTTGTATGCATGTACAGCTTTCAGTGTCAAGTGACTTCCCAGACTGATATTTCTTGCCTAGCTCAGATCGGCTTTTTTCTTTTTTCCTCCCTGTGGAGCTTTTCAAGGTCACTAAAACTGTTGTGCAGCTTCACTTGTCTCCACTCTACTGATGGAGCCATCAGGGTCAAGACAACCATAGCAGGACATTTACCCAACAGACTAAGAGCATCCTGGGATTTAAGTGACGCCCAGTCCACTTCACTTCACTGTAGTCCATTACTGCTACATGTAGGGACTCTGCCCTACAGCATGCACACACTGCTCATGCGCTTCTTTATGTTAAGATACACTGACAGCTTCTGGTATGTGGAGAGACAACTGCTGCACTCTTCTGGCCAGCAAACTGAACTGCACTAAAGTTAACCAGGCGGTTAACAGTCACTTCCACACGAATGAGCAGCCACTAGTGCTTCACTGCTTCTCTTTATCACTGCTGCAAATATACTGTTCTTAAACATAAAACAAGCCTATATGTCCATATCATTCGTTGGCTACTGAGAGTCATTTTAAAGACCTGCACATTAAAGTCAATGACCGCAGGTATTCAAATCAAGGCAGTGCATCTAATGTTTGCAATTTGCAAATTTTCTCTTAATAATATAGTTATAGCTATAAACTGCAAACACTTCTTTGGCCACCATTGTGATTATACCGTAAAAAAGTATCACAAAGACATCCCTATACTATTATCATAGACATAATATGATGTTTATTTGCACTTTATGTCTGTCTGATCCAGATAAAAGCAGGTGTAGTTAAAAGAGACTGGGCAATACAGCTTTAACACACTGCACGCTCCCACGGACAGTAATCACTTTCCAGCAGACGATCACTTTTTGACACGGCATCTGTCTGCTCTGCTGTCAAGTCTTTCTGGCTATGTAAAATCTGATTTCAGGCCTGTTAACACTTTATACAGTCTATGATTAATACACAGTTAAAAACGGGAACATTTCAGGTTACAGGTCCAGACAGGGCCAGCCACCAAAACCGGAAAAACGGGGACTTTTGGTCACCCTAACTAAAAGGCTTACATTTAGCGTTTGCACCTTCTTAGCTTAGTATGTTAGCATGCTAACAATTGCTTGTTAACACTAAACATGAAGTACAGCAAAGGATGTCATTAGTTTTGCATGTATGTGGAAAAAAATTAAACTTAATGCAATTCCTCCTTAGGGGAATATGAATATCTGTACCAAACTTCATGGCAATCCATCCAATAGTTTTTTAAGACATTTCACTCTGAACTAAGAATGTCAGCCTCATGGTGGCGCAAGAAGAAAAGTCAGGGGATCATAATTAAGATTTATCCTCTTGAGCGTGGGGCAACGTCCGTACAAAATTTCATGGGAATCTATCCAATAGTTATCAAGACATTTCAGTCTGCACCTATGACAGAAGCCAACTTACACACAAAGTGACATTGCCATTCCTAGAGCTGTGCTGCTAAAAATACCCAAAAGATTTGGTTACAATATTGCAAAAATATTGTACAATAGAGCATTTACCTCTAGCTACATCTAACTGTAACCATATTTTCTCACACCCCCCTTTGTTTAGTCAAAACAGGTTTTCACTTTCAAAATGAGTCATCTCCTACAATTCTTGGATAGACTCCGCTGTCCATCCAGGAAACTACTGTATCTCACTTACTGGTTGACATCATGTGCTTAAGTCAAACTAATATGGCGGGCTCACAGGTTTACAGAGGTCAGATGTGTCTGACATTAATTTACCCTAATCCAGAGGATTATCTCGCTGTTGGAACCGGATCACTGCACTAATAAAATCTCTAGTAGTGAAAACATAATGATTTATGCATGGCGGAGGAACAATTCTGGACGATTAATATTTGGTAGCTCTCCTACTTACAACTTTAATTTGACATTTCAGGAAGAAGGAAAATACAATAATGAGGGCGGGGCTGTCCACAAAAGACAAACAAGGATATTATATCCACTGCCACAGTCATTCTCCTGCAGAAGTCACAGTGTAAGTATTTTCAGGGCTCACCTGAACATTGCCAAAGTCAACAGTCTCATAGTGGAAATGGGCACACTCTGCCAACCTGGGGAAGTGACCTCTGGGGAACGTCAGCCTAAAAACACACAGCACAACAGCGCCTCATCAGTATTCAACACACTGACACCCCGATGGAGAGAAAAGCAAAGCAAAAAAGGGCAAAATAGGGAAAAAATAGAGAGATTAGGCCTATGTGTGTGGGTTAAAGATGCAGCAGGCGGACTCATCAGTCTGTGCCGCACCCATCATTTTATAAGTCCTCATTTCACTGGCCTGGATAAGAGCCCTGTTTTACAGCCTATAATAGCAGCAACGCTGTCATGGGGAGCACCTACTTCTTCATATTCTTGACCTTCATACTAGCCGTGCTGACGCAGGAGCGCAGGAGGGGCTCGGCTGGGTGCTCTGTGATGTCATCACTTGCCTGACAGAGAAAGCAGACATCAATAAGTGTCAGTCAGTCACAGGACAACTGATAAGAAAACCGACAGTCAAGAATAATTATGTTGATCGGCATAAAACAGTTTGGACGAAGGACAAACTTACGTCTGTTTCAAGGATAAAGTAGTGAGTTGTAAAACTAAAGTGCTAATGTTAGGTTAGGGCTATATTATGCTTAATATGTTACATTATATCATTATGTTATTCTAATGTATCTTTTACATATGTTATGCTTTGGTATTTATTATATACAGTTTTAATGGTTATGTTTTGCTATGCTAGCTTATGCTATTGTATTGTTACACTTTGATTTGCTAAGTTATGTTGTTATTTAATGCTACTCTTATGCCACTGTATTTTATGCTTTGCTTTGCTAAGCTACGTTAGGCTAATATTATGTTGTCTCATGCAACTGCAATGTTATGTCATGGGAGTCTCTGCTTCACTGTTATGGTATGCTAATGTCATTATGCTTATCAAGCCAATGTTGTTATGCTATACTAAGCTAGGTTGTGCTATTTTGTCTTAATGTTATGTTATGCCAGTGTATGCTATGCTTTGCAATTTTAACATATGGCATGTTATTTATGCTAATATGATGCTGATCCTATTATGGTATGTTCTGATATGTTCTGAAAGGTTAGGTCATGTCATTATTATTATCACTAAAACGTTTAGCACCATTTCATAACAGAAAATATCTCAATGCACACTTCATATAGAGCAGGTCTAGACCATACTTTTTTTAGTATTATTTACAGAGACCCAACAATTCCCACCATAAGCAAGCACTTGGTGACAATGGCAAGGAAAAACTCCCTTTCAACAAACAGAAACATTGAGCAGCACCTAGGCTCAGGATTAAGTTGAGGAGGGAATGTTCAAATGAATCTTTGAAAAAATTGTTCTTAAGGCATTTCTGTCTATTAAGTATTGTTAAATATTTGTGTATTGTAGTATTTCCTTTGTTTTGCCCAGTTTGCAATTGGATTAGTATGTTTGTGGATATGTGACACGAGTACAGGATGATTTGTGATTTGAATATAAAAACTTAAGCTTAAATTAAATTAAGGAAAATAATTTATGCATAAAAACTAAATATGCTGTACTTAAAGTACAACTAACACACTGAAAATGCTTTGTCACTTATCCAAGAGACTTTGATTCTAAAAAATGGAGGGAAGGATGTAAATAAAGCCTGTAAACTGGGGTACCCAGAAGTAAACAGAGGGGGTGATGACATCACTTGTATGTGAGTATTGCCATAACACCTTTACCTCAGCAGTTCTCACTCTCACTCCCGACCTGGAGGTGAGACATCCTCAAATGCAGTTTTACACTTGTTCACACCTTCATCACAGTGACTACTGACTCTCACATGACTGTGACCTCAGTAACATCATGTTATGGTGACATCATGGTTTGACTCACCTACACAACCGATGCAGCCTTATGGAAGAAGGGTGACATGTCTGTTGGTGTGTTTATGTAAGTAATGATTTAGAGTCGTGTGTGTGTGTGTGGGCGGGTACCATGGCAGTGGATTTCTCCTGTGGCTGCTTCTCTTCTGGAGGATTACTATTTGTAGCTTGAGGTAAGGCATCTTCTTTGTCCAGGTCAGTACATGGTAGCAAATCTCTGCAGAAACAGACAGGCTAAACTTAAAACACAAGAAAGGTGACATGTCATAAAATTAACATTCATGAAGTCTGGGGTTTTCAAATAAGATTTGTAGTTTTTTTTAAATACAGCAGAGGGAGCAAGTGAGGGAGATGAATTCACAATGTGTGGCTCAAATCATGACATTGCACCGCCATGGTCCAAAAACATGTACTAGGACTGTTGTGTGTGAGTCTTCATTAATAAAACATTTACAAAATAACTATCTTATCTAATCTAGTTGGGAACAAATCCTTCATGCAGATGACAGAATCTCTCACTATGGTGGGGTCAACAAAAAGCTCTGGTGTCTTTTGTATGTGCTCAGGACAGAAAAGCCTGTCTATTCAGAGAGCCATAAAAGCAATCCTCCCACAAGGGAGTGCTATACAAAACCTTCACTTGAAATGTGACTCAGTGCATTCGGGAGTGGAGGGTGAGGTCCATTCAGCTCAACTTTTCAAAGAAGAGAGAGACGGGCCTTGGATTTGTCACAGTGATTCAGCGTGATGAGATCAGGACATGAGGCCAGGAACAGTGACACACAGTGCAATTTATGTGATCCACAGTGACAGTATTAATTATGCATACACAATATAATTTCATAGGAAGTACAGTGAGTTTCAGACCTGATGAAGCTTTAAACAGGAACAGTTTTCTCTCTGTCTTCCGCTGAGAACAGGGTCACATTTTAGCCTTACCATTACACAGCTGCTACTTTTATTCATGCCGCATCTCATTACTTCTCTTTTTCATGATCTTGATCGGATACCATGAAGCACAGAAAAAAGAGAGTAACTCACCCCTCAAGGACGTCACTACTTCCTGGTTCACCCTGGGGTCCTGAGGCAGCATTCTCAATCACCGCGGCAACCACACATCCAGCCTCCATGATGCTGCCTGACTGCAACAGCCCGCTGTAGAGAAACGTGAGTGGGAGGGAAAGAAGAGAGTGAGGGTGGGCGGGTAGAAGAGTAGAGGATGGGAGGAATAGTCCCATGCAATGTAACCGCCAGACGTCAACCCACTTGAGGATGCGGAGCGCGACTCTCAAGGCTACAATCCACAGATCCCTGACTGTAATCTGCGATGACATCATGCTACACTGCTATGGGGCTGTTTCAGTGATAACGCATGTCAGGCTGCAAATTCATGGGATGGTTTTCACAAGAATATCAGCTTTTCTTTGCATAGACTTAAAGGTTTTAGATGGAAACAACCATTTCTACCTGAAGGAAATGTCGTGATTGTCATAGCAGCTTCATTACACGTCCCTGGATAACATATGCAGGTTAAGAGTTGTTATATTGGCTATTAATACCCATGAATGTGTGAAAATCAACCACCAACATATAAGGCAAAAAAAAACCTTGAGGTTCATGTTCTGCCATTTTATGTTTCTCTGTACAAACTGCATAAACTGAAAATGGGTCAGAAAATCTAAGGATCTATGTTGTTTTCACACTGTGGCAGATTTACTGCAAACCTGCACCACTTAAAATACTGTAATGTTCAATAAGGTAGGTCTCTTTGGAGAGGGCTAAATTAAGTTTTAAGACTTTATATGGTGCTCACATGGTGCCCATCCACCCATTATTTATACCTGCTTATCCTTATCCAGGGGGCTGGTGCCAATCCTAGCTTAGATCAGGTGAGAGGCAGGATGCACCCACCCACCAGTCTGTCACATAACTAAAACCGACAACTAGTCACAAAGACATCCACGGACAATTGGTCGCCAATCAACCTAACCTGCATTTCTTTGGTGTGTGGGAGGAAACAGGAGCACCTGGAGGAAACCGCAGACACAGGGAGTATATGCTAACTCCAGCTGGCACGTTTGAATCTGAATCCAGAACCTTGTTGTTTTGAGGCAACAGTGCTAACCATGTGCTGCCCTTCCCACATGATGTATATTCCTAAACAATGTTGCGTTTAAAGAGGCCATATTATGCTATGTTTCAGGTTTATAATTTTGTTTAGGGGGTTTATCAGTATAGGTTTACATGGTTTCATTTTCAAAAAAAATGCCACATTTTTGCCATGCTGCTATTGCTGCAGCATCTCATTTAATCCTGTGTGCTAATCGCTCTGTTTTAGCTACCGAGGGAGGCATCTCACTTCTATTCGATCCACATGTGGTACCAAGGACTACTAGCCAATCAGAAGCTGAGTAGGATGGGTCCTGACAATCAAGTTAGTGTGATCCAAAACAAAACTGTTTCAGCCTGGTAACCATGGCTTCAGTTCAGCCGTACATGTTAGAGCCTGAGTGTGATCCCGAAACAACCGAACCAGCTTCACAAACTAGATTTGAGCAAGAGTTTCAGAGTGCTATATTATTATTAATTTGTCACAAATATATCTTTCATATGTAATGTTTTAACAGTGCACTGCATCTACTTCACAGTAACAACTTTATGTCCATTGACTGCATGGAAGGTTTCTAACATTATTTTAATTTCATATTCAGTTTGAGGGCGTGCCACACTAGCCGCTAGGTGAGCATTATTAAGCATATTGTGACACATGTTACATAGTGACGGGTTACAGAAGTAAAGGCTGGACTACAATCCAGGCAGTTCAGGAGCAGTGTTTTCTGCGGAAGATGGTGACTCCCTTTGGGATGTTTCACTTTGAAAACCAATAACATACACTAACAAATACATACATACATACATACATACATACATAACAAATTACCATAACAAATCCTTGATATACTGTTACAAAAACAACTTTGACCACATGCTATCCATGAGAAGACTAATACCAGGAGAGCCCCTATCACTCCCACTTTTTACCAGATCCATTACTACAACTCCTCTCTTACACTGTAAACAAACAGAAGGAATGTCCTGATGAAGCGAAACTAGAGTCGTCCTCTAAAATCTTCCCATAACTAGTTTCCAAATGTATGTGGTTGCTTAGCATTAAACAATGAATTTAAGGCATGTGGGCACAAAAACAGGCATCCCTCAGCCACAGAGTTAACAGAAGGCAGTTTTACCTCTTCCCTAAGCAGGTCTGCTAATCAACACAGAAATGTTTGGAGTAACGAGTTGATTCATCAGCCCGGACCATTGCTGTACTAGCAGTTTCCCACAGGCCCGTCTGGCCCGTAGGCTCACTGGGTTGCTGTTGACTGACTTCCACAAAACCTCATGACTCAGCAGAATGTGAGCAGGCAGACAGGAATACAGGCCAGGACGAGCTCCACTCTCCACATCTCATGCTGTATCTCCTCTCTAATAGACACCATAACCTTGCCAGAGGAGAGCCAACTCATTACACAGACAGGACATGAATTTACAGTTGACAAGTGCTACATCAAGTGCTTGGACGAAAAGTGTTTGGAAAGTCATATGAATGAACATTGTGTCACTGAATTATGCAGGACAGGAAGCATTAGGAGCACTTGTAGTATAATAAGTGCATCTTTGTATGTCTTTAATATGTCGGATGACACAAAAACAAAATTGTACTGCACAGTCATCAAGATATGTTGATTATCTTCACCTCGTTTACAATATTTTGGCTATGTGGTTCTAATGGAGGGCAGAGATTCCTAGCTGCTGCATGCATTCTATGATAAAATATGTTGCCTGACCTTGCTGATTGTACCACATCAGACAGCGAGCCTTTTTAAGTGTAGGAACATGTTGTACTTCACATTGCAGAAGGGGCTGGCGAGCTGGGTACTTTAAAGCTGCTTAAAGCTTTTGTTTCCATCTGAAAGGCTTTGTGGGAGAGGAGCTGAAGACAACAGAGAGCAACATATGAGCATGCGTTGTAATAGCAGGCGCCTGTCAGCATTATGACTATTTTGGAAATGCCCTAAATAGTTTGAGCTATAAAAAGACAAAAAAGGTCAGGATTTTAGGAGGTGATCTTGCTCTGCACATATCATTGTCCATGGCAGAAAAAAATGGGTGGCACATACACACTTTGTGCAGCATCATAGAAACAATGTCAAACCTTGTGCCACAAAATATCTTGACTCTGGTTTAATAATAAAAACCTTGGAATGATCATCGCCGAAACTGCAGTAAATCAGGCAGATATCTCCTTTCCACTCATTGTCTATCAGTCATATCCAAAGTATACAAACCTACCTGTCTACCTGTCACACTGAATGGAAGAGATACGTTCAGCACAGAAGGATGTCGCCCTGGCATCCGATGGCCTACATGGCGTTTTCAAGAAAAATAGGGCAGCCTACAAAATGTTGCGCACTGTTTATGAAACCGTTATCATGCAAGTAGGTTGACATAAAGAATGCCTGCCTTCATATTTGTAGCTACAAACACACAGCAGATGCATCTAAGTGAGTCACAGCTACTTTTTCACATATGAGAGGTGGGAGAGGAAGGGTGAGGAGAAAATAGAGAGAAAATAGAAACTGCCTGAAACTTTTAGCTTTTTCTGTATAAGGGTTTGACAACACACATATAAATGCTAAAGGATCTAATCATATATGGATATTAGGCAGTACTTTTACACCTCTATAGGTGATCATGGACTTGCAATAAAGTCTGGTATAATGGGTTGACTTGCATAACAAAATTTTGCTAACCAATTAGGGCAGGTATTGAGGTAAGGTATAATAAACAGGTAATAATAAGTTATAATAATAATAAGGATGCTTTGTCATTATCTCTGTTGGCTGATTAGGATTTTCTGGAATTTCCAAACAATGGAGAATTTGGGTATACCCTAAAGTACATGAGCCACAGCCCAGAAATTTTTTTAACTTTTTGTTTTAAATCCCTGCAGTTCACATGACATTTTTTTATGTTATAAATGATTAAACCTGCAATAACTGATCTTTTGGCTACATAGACGCTAACAAACAGTTGCTTATTTACACATCCAGCAGATACGGAGCAACATTATCATTCATTTGGTTGTGTTTGTGTCCAAATGATGAATGTAAGAACAATATTTACTCTCTTTTTAGCTCTGTTAGTCTATACCAACTCCTGAGGGACATATCTGTCTCTTTAGTTGCTAAGTGCTCTACTATGTTCACCAGCTAGTCGTTAACTCAATGTCTATCTACTGTTTGGTGCTAGGAAGATAGTCGTAAGTCGGTTTATGGAGCTTTTAGCTGACAGATGCACCTGAAAATCATGCGGATGAGAGCTGTGAGAGTAAACAAAAACACACAAAAACACACAATTTGCTTAAAACCTCCGTAGGCCTAATGGTGTGGTCACACTAAAAGCGAAATTTTTATTGAGCGAGAAATTTGCATGACGCTATGTTGCAAAACCCTATCAGCGGTGAGACTGTCGAGATGTCACCGACGGCTTCAGAGCGTTGTTTGGAGAGGACCAGACAGACCCAGGGAGTGAAACGCCGCTGGCAGATGGAGAGCTGCTAAATTACGGTGAAGTGTAGAAGAAAGAGCTTTTGGACAAATAAACATCAGTAGTCGGACTGGATTATGCTCTGACAACTACGCCGTTTAACCGTGGGAGGAGTTCAGAGTTAAATGCTTTTTAATAATTCAGCATTTCACTTTAGTTTTTAGTAGTGGTGGGCCGTTATCGGCGTTAAAGTGCTGCGTTAATGTGAGACTCTTATCGGGATAAAAAAAAATATCGCCATTAATCTATTCTCAAAGTTGGGTTGGGAGCTGAGTCTATACTACGCAAGCTATGATGACTTTCACCTTGATATTTTAGCG